>RXID01021554.1:0-154490 GCA_005019695.1 Trichopus zeylanicus subsp. travancoricus
AAGCTTGCAGAATGATCGTCTTTCCAGACTCGGTTGCAATCAATTAAATCATCGTTGGCCTTTCTGGTGTTCCTCAACAACCACACTTAGTTGCATGAATGCTGAGCAGTTCTGATGCAAAGCTGTCTATTGCATCGAGATGAGATGAGATGAACTGAATGCCTCGGGATTTTTGACCGCTTGCCATGTTTTTTGCAGTGAATGCAAATGGCATCTAGCCTCTCATGTTTGCTGCAAGTTTGGTGCGACCTGAAAGGAGGAAGAGGATAGCTGGCACGTGCGGGGATGGTACCCGTGCGGCTTCTCATGCGAGCACATGGGAGGCAGGATGAAATGAAGCATGTCAAAGGGACGGCGATGAGGAAATAGAGAGGAACAAAAGTTTTTCCCTGCAACCTCATGAGAGGGAGCTATCAAATGCAGATCAATATTATTAATCAATTATCTGATATTTCTATGCGTCAGAATTATCACATATAAAAATAGATCCAGAACATGAAATTAAATTCTAAATAAATGTCAAATTGAAAAGCGGTGAGATTGTATTAGGTTTGTCTTTGTATTATAATAGCAATGTGTCAATACAAGTATAAAAAAAGAAGGGGATGCATGTAGGTTGCCAACTTTGCAGATGAGATGCGGCCATGCAGGCGATGGTTGGCGAGGTGGTTGAGGAGCAAAACCACGTGACAGACGCAAGGGCAAGCGACACATCACGTGACTGAGCAGCGGCGGACGGTGGCGGCCGGTCCGCGCTTTCACATGCCCCCTCCTTCCTGCCTCTTCCTTTTGACTGTTAAACAACGCAGCCCCTGAAAATTCTTCTACCAATGGCAACGACAAATCAGTAGCTATCTATCTAGCTCGAAACCAAAACTAAAACCTAAACCGAACCGTTTTCTTGGAAAATCATGCCCTGGCTTACGAGGACCAGAACTGTTTCTATTTTTTGAAATATTTTTCGTTCAGTTTATTTGGACAGCCAGGATCGAAATATATAATCAGTAAACCACTCTGCGGCGTGTGACGCATAGAATGATAGATCAGATTTTTATTTTTATATTTTATTTTTAGAAGGAAAGATCAGATTGATATCTAGGTCAATTTTATTTCTAAAAAGATAAATTAATACTCCAATTATGTGCCTATAAGAAAAACAATAACCAAACACTCCGCCTAATTTTTCAGTCTAATGATAGCTAATAAAATACAATAAAATAGAAAAAAAAATCAATAAACACTTTATTTTCAGATATATTGATAAAAAAAAGTTCTGCTTATACAGTAGTGAAAAAAAATTTAACATAGAAATTATTTATAATTTCTTGTATTTAAAATGAGTAAATAAAACCAAAAAAAGTATTTTAAAAAAAAGGCAGAAAGGATCAGAAAAAAGCCAAGCCCGTTCACCGAGGCAAAGTTGAGCGGCGACCAGGACTCGCATTTAATGAGCCACGCTGGCTGACTAGATATTTGCAGGCCCGCATTTATTGCATACAGCCCCATGCAACCCTAAACCTCCAATTATCCTCCACCAGCGCGACACCACACCGCCTCCCACCGACACCTCATGGCCTCCGATCGCTCATAAAAGAGAAAAAAAATTTTTAAAAAAACAAATAATAAGCATTTTTTTATCAAATTTCCCAATTTTTTTAAAAAACAACATTATATTATGCCATGAAAATCCAAAAGCTGATGCGAACACACAGGAAGAGCAACCTGGAAACGCATCACCACACAAACAACCAACACAAGAAGAAAAAACCACCGAAACTACAAACGACATCGACATCAACAACTTGTTTGAATTTGTTTGTCTTGTTTTAAACCAAATCTATTTGGTCTGGAAGCGCTTGCAACTGGGAGACTTGGTTTTGAGTCAATACCCGAACCACCACCATTGCTCCGTGCTAAGGGCCATAACACACTACCAACACCATCTCTCCTTCATCTTCATCTTCTGTATAGCTACTTACCACTTAGCAAAGGTTTTGCCCTTGCCGCGGTTCGTTCTTGACTCAACCCTACTGCAAACACCAAACACCATTCTGATTCACTTCTTTAACTGAAGTTATTGGACTTCTTAGGCTTTCTCTTCAGCTCTCGCACTGGAGAGCGGCTTTGATCTTCTGGACGGTGCAGGAGATGAGGTTGTTCACCGTCTCCACTGACTCCACCGTCAGCTTCGCAGTCGGCAGGCTGTTCACGAGGATCTGGAATGCCACAGTCAGCAAACACCCGCTGGTGCTGATTTTAGGCGAGCCGGAACTGCCGTTGTGGGAGTTAACCCGTGACATGGAGCTGTCGGGAACAATGGCAAAGCCGGAGGGGAGGAGGGCGACATATGCGGAGTCTCCACCGTTCATCACCACGTGCATGGCGGGGATGTCCACTGGGGCATAGACCACCAGCGAACCAGATGCGTCCGTGCAGGTCTCTTGCAATATCAGCATGCTGCTCTGGTTGGCATTCCCCGCCTGATCATAAAAACAAACAAATGAAATATGTGAATTCCGAATAACACCAAGCAAGATGGCCATGGTGAGATGTAAAGAAAGCATACGCTGGCGCGGAGGAGGGAGACTGCGTTGCCTTGATCCTGGCCCTTGGCAATGTGAGCCATCTCCTGCATCGGGCCACCATTGGAGAGAATGTCCCATTCACTCCGAAGCCGCTCGTCACGGAGGAAGTCGAATACCCTGTGTGCCAGGACTGGGAGCCAGACCGATGTGGCCGCACTGAGCACAACACCAGGAGGCTCCCCAGGATCATCAACGCTCTGTCTAGTCATCACCCTCACGTCTTCCCCAACTCCAGGTGCGCACAGCTTGCTCCACTTGTGCGCCGATGATGCACACACCCCGGCACAGAAGTTGCCGGTCATCCTTTGTGCCAGCTTCAGCATACTCCGCCGCCCACTTAGTGTTATAGCTGCATTGTGATGTGCAAATTAACAAATGTTACAAGAAGACTGGCCATCATTTAGGAGCGAGAAAGAGAGAACATACCGGCATGGTCACGGGAGGGGACGGAGGACATGAGGATGGCGAGGCACTCGCACTGGCGGTGGAGAGTGGCAAGCCATCGCTTGGCGCCGAGACCCAGGCCGGAGAGGATAAGGCCACGGTAGAGTTGGTGCACCGGCGTCTCATCGTACTCGGTGTGCTCCACCCACGTGACCTGTCACCCAAAACCATTGTAACCATTTCCTGGAGTCCTGCATCAACCGCCGGAGCCGGACAAGCCCGCGTGGGTGGCAGGACACGCCACCACAACAAGACAAACAAGTGTTTGACTATTGCAAACAAGTTGAACAGAAGAGCAGGCATCGAGACCCGCGAGAGAGAGAGAGAGACGTCTCTCTCAACATGGTTTCCGCCCGTTTTCTTTTTTAATTCAATCATGGAATAAGAGTAGAAGAAGAGGAATAGAAGTTATTTGTTTACAAGAAAGCATCAAGATCTCACGGACAAATGAATTTGATAATATGAAGGAGATACAGCAAATCCAATGGAATCTTTGGGGGTCGTGCACTCGAGGCAGCAGATCAAGAGAAGTATCCAAAATGTTATAAAAATGATTCGAGCGGGATTTCAGAACAAAGAAATCGTGGAAATCCGGGTGGTGACTCCTCAACCAACAACAAAAAATATGTAATTTCATAATAGAATCCATGGCATGCAACGCCCAAGCTTTGTGTTTCTGGATGCATGAGCTCGAGCCTTGACTTTGTAATCATCGGGAAATGAGCGTCATCGGCCAAAGAAATAATAGATATAATTGGGAATACTGATACCTAGTGTGCCATGATTTCAGTAAACTAGATCATGTAAAAGAAAAGGTGGACCAAGTGATGTACCTTGGAGTAGCCATTGGGCATGTCTTCCACCAAACAGCCCGAAGGCATCCTCCTGCAGCTGATGTATGGGTTGCTGCCTGGAGTGTTTTCTCTGATGGCATCAATGGACACGTCAACCACCGCCCATACGCCTTCAGCATGCTGCTTGCAGAATCTGAGGAAATTGACCTCCCGGATTGGAACCAGCGGTGACAGAACCTGCAACTCCGCGTGCATCTATAAACCACGAAGAGACCAAGATCATAAGCAAAAGCTGCTGAACAACTTACAAGATTAAGGTAACAACGCAAAGAGAAGAACATTTATCTATTATGTATACTCACAAGATGCAATGCACCATTTCTGGTTCCTCCCATTCCACTGGATATAATATCTGTGGTAGTAGCTTTGGCAACCACAGAAGGGAACATTTCCGCCCAGCGAGTCTGTAATGAGTGATTATTTCATGGCATTACTTGATAATCCAAACAATTTGACTTTATTTCTTAGAGCTCACAAGCAGAAATGGGGACAAAACTTGTCGGCAAAAAGTAGAGATCACGAGTAGAAACGCAGGCAAAATATATGTCAGCTTCCAAGATATACAATATTATTCATTATGAGCACCATTGTATCTGGATGACGACAGTTGCACCAGTACTCCAATGGAAGCTACTGAAAGCAAGAACAAGAAAAACGAATCTAAAGCTACCGAAGATAAATGGAAGAGGAAGCTCACCGCATCCATGAGGGTCTCCACAAGAGCCAAGCTGTTGATGATCACCAACCCAGTCTCCCTTGAGGCCTCGGAGACGAAACCCACCGGCTTTGCTCCAATGCAGCGAGGGAAGACGTGCTGATACTCATCATAGTTCAGCGTCTCTAAGCCACCTTCCAAGTTCATCAGCCAAAGCGGGTCCCCCATCTGCGCCATCTTCACTAGTTCGTCCATGGCGGACAATGCCAGCTCCAGAAGCATTGACCTCTCAAAACTCGACCTATCAATCCCTCCCATTGCACTCATAGCTCTCCCCGGAGAGGGTACGACGTTGCCAAGCGGGCTAGACACGCCGGCAACGAAGTCAGGCACAGCAGGAATTGTTGGCGCCACGGAGTTCAGCGCAGTGAAGCCATTGTTCCCGACGCCAAGCTCCAAAGAAGCGCTCGGGATCGAAGGCGAGATGGGCCTGGCAAGGGAAGAGAATGGCCTGCCTAGGAACTTCCGAGCAAGAGCGCAAACCCGGTCGAGCTCGTCTTTGAGTCTGGCATTCTCGATCCTCAGGTGCTGTTCTTCCAAAGAGACCTCTCCGAGCATTGCCGGGCCACCACAGTTGCCGCAGATGGGGTTCCGCATCGCGTCTCTTATGGACATGTTCTCCGCCCGGAGCTTGTCGTTCTCCTGCCGGAGAATCGTGTTCTCGTGCCGCTCCATCTGGGTCTGCAAAAAATCAAACAAAAAAAGAACTCTCAGAATCAACAAGATGAAAGAAATAAAGGAGGAGGAGAAGAACATCTCGACCTTCATCTGAGTGCGGCGGTTCTGGAACCAGAACTTGACCTGGCGGCTCTCCAGGCAGAGGCGCTTGCTGAGCTCCAGCCGCTGCTTCTCGTCGGGGTGTGGACATTCCTTGAAGAGGCTGCAGAAGGCTTTGACTTAGAAAGTGAAAGAGAAGGATGGGAGACTTGTGTATGGAGAAAGGAGAAGGCTTTTACGCTTCCAGCTCTTGGATTTGCTGCGGGGTGTGGCGGTGGTAGCGCTTCTTCTTCCGGGGATTCTCCTGGTCGAGGTCGTCGCCGGATCCTCCATCGAGGTTGTCACTCCCCGACCGGCTCTCGTTCTCCTCCTCCTTGCTGATGTTCCTGTTCAGCGAGTCCAAATCTCCACCTCCATTCCCGCCACTATCCCCAACACCTCCGCCGCCGCCCATGGCCGCTATCCTGCCCATCTCGCCCTGGCCCTCCATGTTGGGTTGCTGCCAGAGAAAAGAGGAAGAGATCAAAGAAGAATGGATTAAAGAGAGAGAGAACTTCAAAAGAAGAAGAAGCCGGAGAAGAGGGCTTACCAAGCCGAGGGAGAGGCCCGGGGAGCTGAAGGCGGGCTTGGGGAGCGATGAGGAGACGAGGCGCGGCTGAGATATCGCGCCGGTGGGCATGGCGGAGCTGCCAAAAGGGATGTCGGCCACCACCCTTGCACCCGATCCCCCGTCGAACAACCCCCCAAAACTCATCAAACAGTTTCCTTTCCACCAATAAAGAGATTAAAAAAATCCTTCTTTTCCTCTCCCCCTACACTCTACCCTAACCCAAGCTCTCGCGATCAGATCTACCGATCCCGCACCCAAAACACAAGAAATCCAACACCAAGGAGAAGCCAGAGGAGGCAAAAGCTCAAACTTTCCTTTCTCTTCTCTCTGCTTACGAAGAAATGCCTCCGGCTCCCTCTCCTCAGAACAAGGGGAAAAAAATCAAGGCAGAAAGAAAGAGAAAGAAGGCAATCCAACGCAAGCTTCGCACCTCCTTCTCTCCCCTCCTCCGTCACTCTCCCCTCAATCTACACCCCGAAAACCCTAACTCTATCCTCCATCACCACAACTCACGAGCTCACCAGCAGCGAGACTGAGCGATATGGAAGCACATGTGGTGTGGACAGTAGAGAAAAGAAAAGAGAGAAGGCGGAGGAAGAACAAGGGAAAACCAGAATAAAGAAAGTCGATAACTTGGGAGGATAACCCTTCAGAGGCTGTTTGACCAGGAGGTAAAGGCAAAAGGCTTCCAGAGAAATACGTACATAAAGCAGCCCTGGAGATATGGATCTCCACTGCTTGCTTTTCTTCTTCTACTCTCCTACTCCTCCGCCTCCTCCTTCTTCTTTATAATAATCTAAAACCCCATTTCACTGGGTGAAATAAAGAGAACAAGAAAAACAAAAGATTTGGATCTTTCTCTCGCTTCTGCTTTTGTTGGCTTCCTCCCTCTGCATGTGCAGTGAAAAAGGGACCAGCGGCTGACTTCCGCCACCGTAGCCTCTGGAGTCAACCCCCCCCCCCCCCCCCCCCCTGTGTATTTTCCCCCTTTTTTAATTTTTTTTTCTCTAACCAGACCGGATCGCCGGAGAGAGACGAACCGAGCCGGCGGACGAGGAGGGTTCTAGAAGGAGAGAAAGGCGAGATGGGCCGCTGGATGGGAATCGGACGGCTAGGAGAAATTCGGGTGGGAGGCGGGGATGTAATAAATGAGATAGGGGTGGCGGGATACGGTGCGTGTCCGGCGGCCGCGAGCCACCACCATGTTGTCCCCATCAATGCGCGCCTCATCCCCAGCGGGGATCCATCGCCAGCGGGCCTCCTATTGGGCCCGCTTCGCTTGGCCCAGACCCAAAACCAGTTTGGTTTTGGTTTCGATTTTGGTTTTGGTTTTGACTCATACAATTCGAGCAAAGCGTGGACCTGATGTGTCAGCAGCGTTGATTTGTGTTGGGATATTATTTTTGGTTTTTTCTAAATTAGGTTTGGTGCGATATAAATTTTGATTGCACAAATTCTGTTTAAGAAGGAAATTTTAAAGTCTATTTTTCCTTATTTATTGAGAAATATATTTGCTTGTAACCAAACAATCGCACCTGTCATTTCCTAACTCATGTTGCACCAATCATTTACTCGAATTAATAAAAAAAAATTACATTGTGATGATATTCCTGATCATGTGTCACGTGATGCGTATATTTGTCATAAAACATTTAAAATATAAGCCTCGAGTAATCTAAAGAAAATTTTTAATTTTTAATTTAGAAAAAGAATGTTCTCTAAATGGCGTGATCAGAATTATGACTTAGAAACGTTTTTGGAAAATATATATTTAGAAATTCATGTGGGATTTTTCACATGCTTTTATGTCTCTTTTAAGGCAAATAAAATCATATCTGTTGTATCCGACACAATAAATAGCAAAAATTACTAGAAAAATTCTTTAAAATTTTTAATTAATCTCTCGTATTTTTAATTTTTTTTTATCAATCTCTAAAAATTTTTGAAATTCAAACTCAATTCTTAAAATAATTGACTTTTTAAATAAAAATATAAGTTTATTATTATTTGTAAATAGTATATTTTTTATATACCTCGTATATAAATATATTTATATATGAGGTAAAATATTTAGCTATATTTACATATAAGATAAAGGGTTTATATATAAAGTAAAATATTTTGTCGATATTGATAAAATTAACTATTTTAAAAACTAATTTTGAGGAACTAATAATAACTTTTGAGAGGAATTAATTGTGCATTTAAAAAAGTTTCAAAATTTTTTTGTTAATTCTTACTAATAAATAAAATTTAACTAACCATCATTAGAATTAAATACTAATTATGAAGGAAAAGCCATAAATCAAAGAGCATGCATAAATTGCATGGCAAAATTGTGTCGACTTATAATATCAATGTGGCAACTATTTTCCTTCTTTAATTTGTTTGTTCATGAACGTGGATGTGGATGTTCTGCGTCCATTATTAGAAAATATGCGTTGTAATTCATATATGTAATTTTATTTCCAATGTACCAATGTTTTGCTTATTTCATTTTAATATTTATTATCAACTCATGAAATAATAATAAAAATAAATGGGAAATCATCATAAATATAGATCATTGGATTATCGTGACAAATTATAAATGATTTATCAAATTCTACCATGTAATTACTCTTGTAACAATCAGACTCGATTTCCTCATTTAAAATGACTATATTTTTTTATTCATTTAAATATATTTTAATATCAAATTAAGAGTCATTATTGATTTTAATTATTAATTATTATATGTACAAAATTGACGAGAAAAACAAAGTTTGGGACCAAAGAAAGTAACATTCCTAGAATTGCACACACATCAAAACTTTTTCAAAAATGAACAAAAAGAAAGAATATTGCAAGGAATTAACGGGTCGATGCTATCGAAATGCTCTATTCACATCAACATCGCCACGAGCCAAGTGTTGAGGTGGCCTCGGTGACAAAACGGGGACAAGTCCCATCAACCTCTCTCTCTTATCTCTCTCGTCTACTCTCTCTCTGGAGCATTGGAGAAGGGATGGATGACATGCATTGCTACATTATTGCGAACACAGCAATGTGAAAATAAAGAAGATGGAAACACATGCAGAAGCAAACAGAGTTGTGGACAGCAACTGCGCCTATTCAAAGAGATAGGCTAATCTCAATTGATTTTCTAATGGTGTGGACCTGTGAGACCAAGGAGACACGAAGACGAAGTCATGTCCAAACAAATTTGAGAGGCCTCTCTCTCTCTCTCTCTCTCTATCTCTCAAAGTATAAAGCAAAGGCCCCTAAAACGAGGGAAAAGGTCACCTCAGTTACATGCTTTTCTTTGAGAAGAAGAAGAAGAAGAAGCTGCGCTGATCAAAGGCTATGTTTGGACTTTTCTTCAACGTCGTATATGATTCTCCACGAGAGTTGAAAAAAGGGGATGTGCCTCGGTCAATCCCTCTAGATTATGGTTCATATTACGCGGCTAAGTGCTTGACCGATTGGCTTGCTTCTGTTTTTTTATATTTGTTCTCTTCGGGTCTGTTTGGTTTGGGGTCAGGGATCGGGTCAGTATTTTTTAGAAATTTTTTTTTATCTTGTGAAATTAATATTTATTATTTTATATTATTATTAAATTAAATTATTATAAAAAATTAAATAATTTTTTGAGCTTTAAATTATTAAAGTCTTAATTTTGATAAAAAGATATTAGTCTATAAAAGTGGTTCACTAATTTTGACCTTGACCTTGATCATGACCCCGTTCCAAACAGACCCTTATTGGTCTATGCTTGGGTTTCTTTTAATTTTGTACTAGTTGTCGTTGATTATCAAAGAAAAAATGAGTTATCACGCCAAAAAGCGAGGAAAAAATATTGTTAATCTAATTAACCCTAATTAGAGTGAATGGGGTTGGTAACTTAGGTATGTGTTTCTTTTTTGTTTTTTTAATCCTTTTCGTGCTAAATTAGATGGTCCAAGTGATTAGCCTTTTTCCCTTGGAAGTCTTTAGCAGAATCGAGATTTCTGCCTTTTGTTAACGAGAACTTTGACTTGGTCAACCCTGCATGTTTGCAGACAATAGAATATTCTCCTTCTTTTCAATTATTATTATATATATATAATGTTGTTTTGTGAAGTTTTGAGGACATATATTTGTTATTTTTTTTTTATCCCAAGTTTAATCGAGTCCATTCGTAGTATATACTAAGAAATTCATAAGTTTCGAATTTATATTTTCTCGTATAAAAAAAGATAAATAATGGGTACAACCACAAGCGATGTTTGGTATAAATATTTGTAAATATTTATTTGCAATTGATTTTTATTTTTTTATTTTTATTTTTTGCGAAACACTAGGCCTTGCAGCCCATTTCAACGCATCTGGAACTTGGACCCATCGCTGATGGGCCGGTCTGGATAGACTAAGCCCATATACAAGGAACGTAATGATACTTAGATCCCAACATTACGCACGAAAAATAATATTATATAGATTGCTGCTTACATCTCAGAAATTAAGCACATAATTATTAGAAGTAATCAATCATCAAAGAACTGTCATTAGTTGCAGTTGATATCTTAAACTCGAAAGGCGTCTCGAATAACCGAGTCTTGCTCTCCAGTTGATTTAGGACTGTCCAATTCCCTTGTCGCATATAATCGTAGTTAATTAATCTTAATGAGAACTCAGAGCACCTAAAGACAAGCTACTTACGGAAAGCGACTCCATTTTAGCCTTTCTAATTAAGTTCGTTAAATCATTTAGCCTTTTTAATTGTTAATGCGACTGGTTTACCGACCATGCGGTGACTGTCTTCCCAAAATCTTCTTCAATCTATTTATTATTCTATTATTTTTCATAGTACAAAAACAATCGAAAAATGGAGACTTAGGATTAAATTTAAACCGAAACAACATCTCAAAAAATAACTTAATAAATAATCAGTCATAATCCGATTAATTAGGCCGCCGTCTAATCATTTAGTTGGCACGCGAGTTTGTGCAAGGGTTCAAGTGTTCGCTTTTGGAATGAAAACATTTACATAATAATTATAATTTTTTTGGTTGTTAAGAGTGATGGGAGCGTAATTAGTAGGTTAGAGCAGTTAATGCTGACCTAATGGAAGGAAATTGAACATAATGAGACCATGTGATATTCCATCTTAAAAATTAATTAAATGGTGCGTATGGAACATGAGTAACATGCCAAGGGCCCCAAGTGATGCGCCACAAACAGGTTGCTTGCCTTCCGTTTCTTCTCTCGTCTTCGTTAATGCGTGGCCTCTGAGTAGAGATCCGAGTGGTCCCAGTCCACAACTTGGAAAAATAAAAAACATAAATGATAATTATTTATTTGCCTTTTAAGAGAAAAACATGAACGAAAAATTTAGAACAATGAGTTTTCCAAATTTGTTTTTTTATCATAATTTATATTTTTTAATAAAAAAATTATATACTTTATATTAATTTTTTGACAAACTACTTAGCATATCACTATTAAGAAAGAATCACTTGTCTTATTTATAAATTTACAAAAAATTACATGATAATTTAATTGATAAAATTAAATTAAAATTAAAATATTTTAATCGAAATATATTTTTTTTGGTTATTTTTTTCATAAATTTATAATTTTTTACTAAAAATTTTATAATTTAAAACTTTGATAATTGTATCAACTTCTTCATTGTTGGAATAAAAAAAATCGTAATATGAATTGAAAACTCACTCTGAATAGTGAAGAAATTGAGACTTTTATAAAAAAAAATCGTTATTTTCGTTTATTTTTAAATAAAAAAGGTTAAAAAAGGCTAGCAAAAAGACAAAAGTGAACCTATGTTCAAAGTGGTTTTTTTTTTTTTTGAAAAACAGAGATTCAGAATCAATTTAAAAATTTTTGTATTCAGGTCCAAATATTTAATGAATAGAAGTCACTTCTGGGCCGCAAAGGATCCGGAACGGGCCCACAAGTATCACGCAACGTCCGAGATTCATGGTCCGATAAATTTTCAGAAAGCCCCCTGGAATAAAGTCCTTTTCTCAGCCATCTCCAGCAGCGGACCCTCGCACGCGTGCACGTCCCGGTCACCGCCACCGGCGAAACGAGAGCTCCCCGCGTCGACGCCTCGGAAATCGCTTCCGTAGAGAAAGATTGGCTTCGGTCGTTGGCCCAGGACACTCCCCTGTTTGGTATAAAGAAACCTGGAAGGAGGGGTCTTTCCGGAAGAGAAGCGGGGAAGAGCAGCCGAGCCATGGGGAACTCGCTGGGCTGCTCGGCCTCCGGCGAGCGGCTGGTCTCGGCGGCGAGGGACGGGGACCTCGTCGAGGCCCAGATGCTGCTCGAGTTCAACCCCTGCCTCGCAAAATACTCCACTTTCGGTGGCCTCAACTCCCCGCTTCACTTCGCCGCCGCCAAGGGCCACACCGAGGTTCGGGCGTTTTATTTCTTTATTGTCCTTTTTTTCTTGATCGTTGTTTTTGTGGATCTGCGAGTTCTAGATCTTTGGCGTTTGATCAGATCGTCAAGCTCTTGCTGGATAATGGAGCGGAGGTGAATTCCAGGAACTATTGTGGCCAGGTCGGTGATCGGCAGCTTAATTTTTTTAGGTTCGATTTTGATGATCTGGATACGAATTTAGGCTCAAAATGGTGAAATTTTTTCGCTGAGGTTTCTGCATTTAGGATTTTCTAGCTTCTAAGTTGGTCATCCGGTAGCTTGACTTCAGGCCCCAAGTTGGAATTTTGACCTGAACGTTCTATGCAATTCTGGCATTTGAATACAGATTAATTTGGAAGTTCGAATTTCTAGCTGAAATCTTTTGTATTACATTTGTGATTTATGTAACAAAGACAGCTTTGATGCAAGCATGCCGGTATGGACATTGGAAGGTGGTGCAGACTCTGGTGCTGTACAGAAGTAATGTATGTAGTTAACTAGTGTGCAAGAGTTTGTGATCTAGGGTTCTTCCTATTCTTTTGTTGATTGATCATTGGACCATTTTATGTTTTTAAATGAAAAGGTCACGAGAGCGGACTATTTGAGCGGTAGAACTGCACTGCACTTTGCTGCAGTGGAAGGCTACATCCGATGCATTAGGCTGTTGGTGGCTGATTTCATCCCGAGTATTCCGTTTGAATCTGTTGTTCCTTCTGTGGATGGCGACAAAGGGAACGGGAAGGGTATCAGCCATGATTCATTCTCAGGGAACAGAAACGACCAATTGTATGCCAATTTTGTAGTGATCGGTATTTTTGGCATGTTTTTGTGGTTGGGCTTTTATTAAGAAATGGCAATCATTTGCAGTTGCAGTGCCCTCTCAAGATTCGTGAACAAGGTTGCAGATGGTGGCATCACAGCCCTCCACATGGCAGCGTTAAATGGTCACTTTGATTGTGTGCAGCTCTTACTTGATCTACACGCCAATGTCTCAGCAGTTACATTCCATTATGGCTCTTCGATGAATTTGATAGGTATTGTGTTTATTGTTCTTCCTGATGTGGTTGTGTTTAGTTTATTGGGTAACTTGATAGGATGATTATGGCAGGAGCGGGAAGCACTCCTTTGCATTATGCAGCTTGTGGAGGAAGTCTAACATGTTGCCAGGCAGATTTATCTCCACTCTTCAATTTTGTTTTGATTTGATTATTTAGAATATGCATATTATCAGCATGTTTCTTTGTTTATGCTGCTTTTACATGAAATTGAATTTTAAACTGGCAGATCCTTATTTCTAGAGGTGCTAGTCGGTTGGTGTTGAACTGCAATGGGTAACCTTCTCTTTTAGTAAATCTGTAGTGTTGTTTTACGTTGCAAGTTTGGTTAAGCCATATTGTTCTCATTTAAACTATAGGTGGCTTCCGCTTGATGTTGCAAGGATATGGAAACGACATTGCCTCGAATCATTGTTGTCACCAAATTCTGGCTTAGCGATTCCAAAGTTTCCTCCTTCAAATTATTTATCATTGCCTCTAATGAGCATACTCAATATAGCAAGGTACTTTAGTGGCATGCATTGCTTAGGAGTATTTGATGTCTCTTGACATTTAAATTATCCATATTAACAAGCAATTTCAGAAAGTAAATACATGTCAGTGTCCATGTCTACTTTCTTTTGCCTTAAACTGCAGCATCATTACCAAAATTTATTTTTTATTTACTTCTTTTATCTCTGTTGTTATTATTTGCGTTTGAAATAAATTCATGCTTGGAGAATTTCTACGATCTTTGAAATAAGGTCGAACATTAGCTACATGCATGT
This sequence comes from Trichopus zeylanicus subsp. travancoricus, assembly GCA_005019695.1. Classification (NCBI taxonomy): domain Eukaryota; kingdom Viridiplantae; phylum Streptophyta; class Magnoliopsida; order Dioscoreales; family Dioscoreaceae; genus Trichopus; species Trichopus zeylanicus. Next base: position 14,150 of record RXID01021554.1, read on the forward strand.
GTGAAACATGCTAAATGCATGCTTTTGTTATGTTAGGTTCAATTAGTCTTTGTCTGCAACCTTTATCAGAATGTACATAGAATGCTGCAAACTTATGCCACATAAACTATTGTTGCATGAAAACACTGTAAGTCCTAAAAATTTTGTTAAATTTATACCCAACCTAAGGGATCCTTTAGATGATTAGTGTCCCTGTTGATGGCCTTTTGAATGAAAAAGATTTGCTAAATCTATTTTTACAAACCAAGGAGGTTTCTCAATATCTACACCATTTATATTCCCTCATATAGGTTACCAATTAATTCTATCATATTTGATGTACTAACAGCCAATTTCTTACATAAAAAATTTCCCTTTGCAGTAGTGCTTGCTAAGTCTTAAGTTAATAGGAACCTCATTAAATTTCAGTTCAGATCAATTCAGACCACCACCATTCCTGTGATGGTTGTTACTGGTATAATTAATGAGACAACTAATTCTAAGTTTGCAGGTATTAATGTGTGAAATTAATTAATTTTATATGGATAATAATGGTTTCTTTATGTTTCTCAATCTTGGGCTCAGTGTAGAATTATATCATATTTCAGTTGATAGACTATTTTCCATACTTGTAAATACTAGTTTGACATTCTGTGGGAGTTGATAGATATGCCTCGTGAATCTGAAGACACTCATGCTAAATAGGAGTTACTTGTGCATCTCTTGATAATTTAAGTGTAAACATCATGTGGTTGTCCTGCAGAGATTGTGGCTTGCAATCCACAGCTACCATTTCTGATGACAGTGAACTTTGTTCTGTCTGTCTGGAAAGAGTCTGCACTGTAGCTGCCGAGGGTGGTTTCTGATTCCCTTTCTTCTTGTAAATTTCGCTGTTACAAATTGATTCTTCTTTTGTTTCATTCTGCTCTTTGGACATTCTCCATGTATTGTTATGTGCTCTTTATCGCTCTTTTCATAATTTCAATATCTGTGGTTTTGACGTTTAATGTGACCTATTTGCTTGACCTGGTGATGCATTGGAGTTCTAAATGCCTTCTATCATATCAAAATATTGCCTAGCGTGTGCTGTTACTGACTTGCTGTAACAAGCTTACATGATGATTGTAATTGATCTGAATTTCTATGCTTGCACCTATATATATCTGGAACTGGCTTAGTTTTCGAAATCAGTCTGTGCAAAGGGGTTAGTCATGTTGGAGTTGCTAGTTCAGTCTAGTCTCCTTGCCCCTAAATTTTGATTCTGGCTTTATTGCATTTTTCATCATATTTCGCTATTTCTCAATTAAAGAACCTTGTGATTTCAGGTTGCCCATTTTCATTTGACCATGCTTTTGGACTTTAGAAATCCTTTACTGGTTGTCTTTGCTGTATGCTAACATTTCTATGCCAGGTGGATTGTAACAATAAAGCCTTCTGATTTTTTCTTGTTCCTTTTCAAACACTTAAAAACTTTAAGCTTATTTTTCTCTAATTGCTATTCCGTCAGGCTGTGGTCATGAATTCTGTGTCAAGTGTGCACTCTATCTTTGTTCAACAAGCAACGTCACATGTGAAACAGTCAGGCCTCCAGGGTCCATTCCATGCCCTCTTTGCCGAAACAGAATAATTTCTTTTGTTAAGTTGCCCAATAACCCAGGGAAGGAACTAAAACTAAATCTTGCCCTTAGCCTTTGCAACCCCTGCATTCTTCCACATCAAGATATTGATACACCTTCTACTTCTTGCAGATCTGAGTATCACAAGAACTGTATTGCTTCGGATTCTTTGGAGCTCATTTGCCCGCTTAGTTGCAGTCCATTCCCTTCTGTATCTATTCCCTCTTGCAACTGTAATGATGGCCCCTTCCGCACTGATGGGTCCCAAGCTGAGACACATGAGCAGTGGCCTCGTCCCTCCCAGGGTGCAGCTGGCGAACTGGACAAAACAGAAGAAAAGAGACTGGAGAAAACAACTTGCTCAAATATGTTTTGGAACAGGAGAAGCTGCCACCGAGAGCATCAGTGCAATTCGGAGATAAGTTCTTGAGTGCTGCCTGTGAATAGAATGGAAACAAAGTGGTGTCTTTTTGTGGAATTTCCTTGCCATGCATTAGATAGGTGGTGTTCTTGATTGATGTATACATGGTTGCTTGTGGTTTGCAGCATTTTAGAATTATTGTATTGGACTAGGCTATGCAGTTTAGTTGCTTGTTACTATATCAGATATCTTCATAATTTTAGCTTTTATCCAGGGATTCTCCATTATTGGCAAAGGTACAAAAATGTTCTAAAAGTGGATTAGTATTATTGCTTCATTTTTGAAATTAGCCGTAGAAGGAAGATCTACCTTCATCAAATTTTCCCTAAAGTCAATTGTTGGGAGCTGATCAGATTACCTATTGCACTGTTACTGACCGATGAAAATGGATTGGCACCTACTTAGGCAAAACCTTTGCCATTATGGACTGAAATGAGTTCCAATGGATCGGATGCAAGAGAATGAACAGGGACAACAATAAGCAATCCAAACACATGCTGCAAATTGAGAATACCAGATGAAGAAACACAACTCCTTGGCCCTGATTTTCATAAATACTGCAAAGCAAACCAGGTTCTTGGTCAGAAAGTATGTTATAAGTAGCCTAACAGTTTAAACAAGCAGCATCAAACAAAACAGAGGAAAGACTAATAATTTCCTAATCCTGCTGAGACATGACAATTAGACATGCATTAAAATTTAGCTCATGTACACATGAACACACTCAAAACCTAGTGATAGCATACAGGTCATGGAAAATGTTAGATGAATTTAGACAGGTTTTGCTGTTTGTTTTACTACAGCAAACTTTTGCCAGAAGACCTGAGAGCTGCAGTAGTGAGCCCACACCATCACAAATTCTCATATGCGCAAAGCCTGTTTCCTGCATGTATGTGAGGTGATATCAAGATATAGATCTGAAAATTATTACATTGCAAAAAATTATGAATAGCCCTTGACCATCTATTTACCTTCAAAAATTCCAATTTAAGATATTCTGGCATATCGTAATTCTTTATGATTCTGAAAAGTGTTGTAATTATGTTAGTGGGAGAGTAGCCCAAGTCGTAGAGCTGCTTCAGACCAGAACACGCATTGTCAAATTTCCCCTCCAGCACATGGTGAACCATATTCTTCACATGCAATGGGTGAGGCTGATCACATACCTGAAAGTTGATGGAAAAATAATTCTAGTTGTCTAAATGAAAGAAATAAGAACTTATAGGTTCACTAAGGGACCTTGAAAACATTTTCCTCATTGACAAATCGGAATCCACTATAAGTAGCTTGCAGATTATTCCGAGCCTGTCTCATATCACCATCAGCAGTGAATATGTTTGCTTCTAATCCTTCGGGAACATAAGGAACCTGCAAAATAATAGCAATAGTGCCCCTGATATCTATAAATTAAAATAATTTTCACCCTTTAACTGCATAAAAATTGGTAGTGCTGCTTTCAAAAGACTAAGAAGGCTGTTTCTGAATTTTCCAATGGGGCACATTTGGAGCTAACTAGGGATGAACTTTGCTATTCCCAGTAAACCAAGGTGACACGCTATTAATTTTTAAAATTCTAAAGAAACTCGGCTGTAAATGTCATGCTAATTGACCACCACAAGAAGAACCTTCATACAGGATTATCACAACCAGCAGGATAAGTTGTCCCAATAGAGATAACTCATGCTAATCCTACTAATTGTGATGACCTTGTATCCTAGTCCAGTCCAGTGAACCCCTAGATTATTTTGCCAACATTCATGAAAATGTATGGTCCAAGTTAGACAAAATGCAAGACCTTGCAGCTTTCAACCTATATATGATGGTTGCTCTTGTATTCTGTGCCATCTACAAGCTGCTACAATATACTCCAGGCAAATAAACAGGCAACTTTATGCTAGAGTTCCTTGAACCAGATGTTCAATTGGGATCGAAGGCAGAAAGTCAAGAAGTAAGCACTCATTCATGAATATCAATGCAAATTAGATTGAAATATAGATTGTCAACACTTCCATCTCCTAGAGTTTAGCAAACATGATTTGATATTTTAACTAAAACAGAATTAAACTAAAGGCTACCAATGACTGTCATTCATTCCCCGGTTGCAATCTATATCGGGTATTCTACTCAAATCAGTGTAGCTGTTTATAGGAGATATAATGGTTTGTGCCACCTACAGCTTAACATGCAAATATTGGCAAAAAGGAAAAGAAACATGCAAGGACTTTCATTTTCTAATAACAAACTAGTAAAGATTCTGAATTTAAGCTAGTTTTATGGTCATGTTCCATTCAAATTTATTTGATCATCACAAAATGATGCAGCTTGCATAGACTTTACCTTTTCAGCCTCTACTACTACCATAAGGCGGCCAAAAATCTCCTGATCAGACAACCTAGCAAAACGAACAAGTGCGCATCTACTCTGAATTGGCTCAATGATCTTCGATGAAGTGTTACATGCAAGAGCAAACCGTGTGGTGTTTGAAAATATCTCCATTGTCCTCCTCAATGCCTGTTGGGCTCCGGCTGTCATGCTGCACAATTCTCAACAAAATAAGTCAAGAAACCAGAATCTAAAACAGCAAATTTTTCAAGTTGTTTTCAAAAATCCAAAACATCAAACCTATCAACTACCTGTCCGCCTCGTCCAAAATAATAATTTTATGCCTGCCTGGAGGAAGAGTAACCTTCTTCTGTGCAAAATTCTTGATCTTGTTCCTCACCACATCAATCCCCCTGCAAAGTCCCAAGTATTAAAAACAAAGCTTTCTAAAAGCCTAAAATTTTCCCAATTGCAACAAAAAAAAAACAGAGCTTTACCTGTCGTCGGACGCGTTCAGCTCGAGCACCGCCTCCCTGAAATTAGACCCCAAGAGCTCGTGCGCCAGGGCGAGTATGCTCGTCGTTTTCCCAGTTCCAGGAGGACCCTAACAACAGAATACCAAGCAAAAAACACATGGGATTCACAATGTACCAAGCGATTATCCTCCCTCCTTAGGGTTTCCGATTCAAGAAAATAAAGAATCTTTTGCTTACGGAGAGGATGAGGTTGGGCATGTTGCCGTCGAGGGCGATGACTTGGAGCCTGGAGACGGCGTCGGTGTTTCCCACAACGTCGGCGACCTTGGCGGGCCGGTACTTCTCCACCCATGGGATCTCGTAGTGGCCGATCGTAGGAGTAGGAGAAGGAGGAGGAGCGGCGGAGGAGGAAGCCATGGCTGAACTCCCAAAGGAGGAAGCTCACAGGAAGGGCTTAAGGGCAGCAAGCCTGCAATTGGATCCGACCAAACCTGAAACGGATCTGTTACTGAACCGAAAACGGTTCGTCCTGAACCGTTTTAACTCGATCGAACCGGCGTACCCCTCGCGGTATTAAAGGGGAAGCCTTTAGCCGGAGAACACTGGCAATGGCGACGCTGATGTCTCTGAACCCGGCAACCGGCGCCGCTGTCAACCCAGCGCCGTTTCCGGTGGCGCTCGAGACCGCGACGGCGGATTTCGTCGACAGCGCGGTGGCCGTAGACATTCTTTTGGAATCTGGGATCAATGGCGGTGGCGGCGTTAGTGATGATGGCGGATGTGGTTTTGGCGGCGAGCCCGATGGAATCACTGTCAGTGCCGCTTGGGGTTTGGGTCCCGGTGCATTCCTTGCACCGCGAGATCCATTTAGCTGGCGTTTTTCTAGAGCACCGGCGGAGGCTTTGAGCACAGGCAGTGCCGGGAGAGAACAAAACAAGATAAAAATCTTCCCTTTGTTTTGTTCTATTTTTCGTTTTCGTTTTCAGTGAAATGAGTTGTTAGTGCATACTCAAATTAACAATTTTGTGTTCTTAGTGACGTTTAGAGGTCAGATTTATAGATGTGGTTGGGTGGAATGAGAATGCATGATGATGGTCTGATTCATGAAGGATTTGATGTGTAATTGGAAGCTAGCAGAAGAAACGTATATGGTGGTATATCTCTGGAGTTTAAACTTAGTGTTAGGTATCCAGTTATTCAGATTCCGATTAGCCACATTGATAGGTTTCCATTTGCAATTCAAAGCAATGGTTTCTTCATGGATTAGGCGCACTACTTCCCATTAAATGTCATGTTAATGCTAGGAAACTGAAATTGTAAGAAGGCAATTGGATTTCCTAGGAACATGAATCTCCAATCATTGTTTGGTCATATAGCTTGCATTTTTAGTTTGATAAAATATATACTCAGATCTCTGCAAAGTTTGTTCCTGTTATTTCCCTTCTGTTTCTGCTCATTATATTAAGTTCCAAACTTAGAAGAATATGAGAAATATAGGTTTTGCCACTGGGAGGAATTTTCTTGATTATGCAGTTTTGGGACGCAAATTAAATGCTGCAAGCAAGAGTGTTTGTTGTGTCGGGGTACATTACTTTTCTATTTTGCTAATTTTTGCTGAATGGTTGCTTTCCACATAGGACATTTGTTGTTATGCATGTTAGAACGAATTCCTGACTTAAATCTTCCTTTTAAGCAGTGGTACAGAAGTGCTGAAATGTTTTAAACACACTGATTTCCTTCATATGGTGGATTGCTGGATGTTGCTGGCTATTTGTAGGTGGAAAATCTTTGGCCCACGAAATCCCCCTGCTTTACTGATTTGAACATATCCTAACCTTGCACATCATTGGATCTCAAGTGAACTGTTTTGTTTATAATCAAGGTCTGTTTGATCCTATTTTGCAGGCTTTGTGTAAGCTTTTTGGCGATGGAAGCACTCTGCAATTTTTTATGTTGCTCTGTGGTGTACCATCGGTATTGATTTTTGTTGCTGTCAACCATGTATAATTGCCATTTTATATCAAATCAGGTTAGTCATCTCCAACATTTATGTTTACAATTATGTGCTCGTAACATCTTCCAGAGTCTGTTATTTTATTTCAGGTAATAAGTATTTTACCCTCTTGAGCAAAAATCTTCTATTAAGTCTTAATCCATACTTGAGAGTTGAGAAAAATGATAAATCCACACAAAATCATATGGGAGAAGTTTTAGTAATTGATTGAATTGTTATGCCAGGCATAGCCTCAAAATCCTATTGTAGTCAGATTTTATATGCACAATATATAGTGATCAAGGATGCCACTTAATTGTCTTTGACTTGGAGCGACATGGCTTCAGGAGAATATAAGCAACATGTCATATTGTAGTGGAATTTTACCTTGCAGGACGCCTGATAACTACTGGGACAACAAAAATGAGATTCTTTTAGGGTGCAGGATACGTTTTGAGTTTTATTGCCAGATCAAACCATCTAAAACATCAACTTTATCTATTGAATACTATTAGTTTCTAACAATCTCTGCAGTTCATTTTTCCCTTGGATACAGATGCACTTATCGATCATAGATTATTTCTTAGTTGTGGTTTGCTCTGCAGCTTATATTGAGGCAAACGGTTTGCTGCATCTGTTTCTCTCTTTTACTAGCAGGAAGGCACATCCGATGAGAACAGCTGCTTGCTTCCAAAGAACAAAAATTCAAAAATATTGGTGGAGTTGGAAAAGCAGCGAGAAATCAAAGCTCTCAGGAAAAAAAGAAGAAAAAGAAGAAGAAGAAAGCTTTGGAGAAGACTGAAACGAAAAAGATACAGTATGGGGAGAAAATGACCAACCGGCGGTAGCTGCTGTCAACAGTCAGCGAAGTCGGCTGAGAACAAACAAGATTGACGCCTGAACTTAATTTGCTTCAAGTGAAATTTAAAACTGATTACTGCTAAAGTCGAATATAAGTCAAACTAAACGAGTCATAGACTTGCAGGCTTGAAATTTGAAAGAAGGAGAATTCTGATCGTCATCCACACGAGTTGGCAAGGAAGGGTACAAAATGATAGAGTGGAGCTATCCTCGCCGGTTCAAAGCCGACGAGCTCCTCCTCAGCCTGTTGCGCCAGCGACCGCACGGACTCACGGGCACCGTCGACTTCCATTAACTTGGGGCATGTCGCCTTGCCTCTCGCCGCATCCTGATCGGCTTCCCTTCGGATCTCCTCCGAGCTTCCGACCACGTCAAGGATATCGTTCACCACCTGCCAAAGCCGCCTACAGTCCGCCCGTATCTTTCAAGTAGCTTCGCATCCAACGGCTGGCCCTCGCCCGACACATCCAAAATCTGCCCTGCTGCTTTCCCCCTCCAGCCCAATAGAAGAAGCCATCTCAGCCAGCGCCCAGAGAAGCCGAGCTGCCGGTACGCCAACTGCATGCTTCGCCGCATGCTCGAACGCTTAGGAGCCGAGTGCGTCACTAGCGAGGACGGCCACGTCCTCACCAAGTACTCGGTGGTTGGCAGGCTGGCCTCGTCTGAGATGGCCGTTGTCCACGTACGGAAGGTCATCGAGAATCTGGCAGGCGGAGACAATCATCTCTACGGTGCAGGCAAGCGGCATAACGGTATACTCGTCATCACCGATGAGCGCGCATGAAGCGATGGCAAGGTGGGGATCATGCGTTTCCCGCCACGAAGGAGGGAGTAGCGCATGAAATCGTGGATCTTGGTCTGGAAGGGAAGGGAGAATTGCTTGAAGTCAAATTCGGCGAGTTCGCCTCCCTCGGCGAGCATGAATCTTGCCAGGGGCCTCCCTAATCACAATATTGATCTCAATGGGATGGTCCCTTCCTTACCAATTTTATCCGAATTTCTTGACCAACTTTAACAAATTATCAGACTAAATTAAAACGGTCAAACTTCGAACCTCATCCGAGTTTCCGAGAAACGACCCAAGATCGTCCAGAATTAAAGTTAAAAAGAGAGAAATTTGCCAACCACTTATTTCGCTTCCCATTCTGCCCCTCATCAAAAGCGGAATACCAGGCTACCAGACGCAAGACATTTGATGGCAAAATAGTACATTAACCTAATATCCTAAATTTGGCAATTTAGTCGATTCGGAGGTCAACCAAATGGTTGCCAGTTGCGCGTGCTTCATTAGCGGCGCCGCAACGACGGTTCAAAGTTCATACTTTCCAATTTGTTTCCGTCAAAAAGTCAAAACCCGCGCCAGAAGATGGCGTCGCCGCTGCGCGACCCACGTGGACCGCATTCCGCCACCGGGAGCGCTACCGGAATCCCTAGCACCGCCCGCCCCAACCACGCGTCCGGTGCCGCAACCCTCGGCTGTGGCGCAGTCCTCTCCAGCGCGTTCCCGACAAGCCGGACCGATACATGGATGATCCCGCAGCCCCTACCGCCGTAGATCCCGACGCGCAGAGCGTAGCTGAGCCGCCGCCACGTGGTCGGCGGGTGGAGCCCGTCAAGGACGTCGGCGGGGGAGATGCGGCACCAGCCCAGCTGCTTGGGGTGCTTCAGAGGGCAGCGCTTGGAGAGGACGCTGACGTGGACGCCGGCGTAAGGGTCTCCATTGCCGCCGCCAGCTTTGAAGAAAGAAGATGGATCGAGAGGTATAAGCATGGTGTCGGCCCAGGTGGGATTGTGCGAGCCAGATTCGTCTACTCTGGTGCGGTGAATAGCAGAAGTCGCAGCAGAGGAGAGGACGACATAGGAGCGAAGACGGAAAGAGGGGAAGAGGAAAGAGGAGGGTTTCTTGAGAGACTCCGCGGATAGGACGGTGACCTCCAGTGCGAGCTCGTCCTGGATCTTCTTGGAAGCCATGGTGGAGATCTTTTCTTCATGGAGATGGATGAGAGAGTGGTGAGATTTATATTTGGGCGAGAAGCAAGAAGAGTGAGGAGAAGAGGAGGAGGGGGAGGAAGAAGAAGAAGGGTTTCCACGAGGAAAGAACGGAGAAAATATGAAGACGGAGCCTGGGGGTTTCGAGCGTCGTAGAAATGAGAAAAGTAAGAAGGGTGGGGGGAGGATGCACGTTAAATAAAATGATGGTGTTTACTTTTTTATGGAAAATGTTGTTTACTGGTTATGGAAATTCCACGAGGGTGTACTTGGAAACTGCCCGCGAAAGGCCCGTGACCAATTCGTTTTCGAACGGGTTCAGGCCAAACCGGTCGATTTTCTCGACCTCACTCTGACCTGAATCGTACGCGGGACGTGCTCAATAGGGATAAATTACTTTTGAGAATAACATTTTTTTTTAGGAGAAAGAGAACAACGCAACTCATTGGACAGATATTCAATACGGAGTGTTCGTAATAGTTGTATACGTTCGACTATTTTTTGACTTGTAGAATAAGACAGATTTACAGCTTAAAATACAACATAAATATAATCATTCGTATATAAGAATATAGTTATAATCGCATACCACACGTCCTGTATCCGATTGATTTGGATTCTATCATATGTGGTAGTTTCATAGTTGAATATTATTAAATTGCCATCTCAAAATAATTTGTTTTGTTTATTAGTGTTGGGATTTGTTGTAGAAATTATAGGAATTATCTTGTTCTTAAATAATATAAAAAATAAGAAGTAATGTAAGATAAAAAAAAATTAAAAAAAAGACTCAGCGATATATATGTTTCATTCAAAATCGGATTACGTCCACGGGAGGAGCGAAAGATCCACTGTTAAAAGGTTTTACAATAATTTATAATAAATACTGTACTGTTTTTTACTCAACTAAATTTTTTCATCAAGTCTCGGTAATAGCTCCACATTCAGAGAAAATCTCAAAGAGAACATCACAAAGAACCACCACAAAAGACCACTGATAAGCATTAGAAAAATTCACACATGAGATCTCTTGTTATAATATCAGGTGTGATGAATTAGTCTCATATCGGATATTGGATAAATAGGGTCTAATATATATAGTGAAAAAGACTCATATCCCATGAACTTAAAATTTTAGAATGATTTGGTGTCCGGCTCACTGAGACAAAAATTTGTTGATATGGGTCACACGGTGGAACTGGTAGAATAAAATAGCTATTGATTAAGAATGTTAAAATTGATGTGATTAAATCACACCTGAAGAGGGAGATTGTTATAATATCAGATGTGATAAATTAATCTCATATTAAATATTGTATAGATATTGTCCAATATATATAGTGAAAAAAGCTCATATTTCATGAGCTTAAACTTTTGAGATGGTTTGGTGTCCGGTTCACTATATTATTCCGTTTCAACATTCTTTCGACTCCCCCAATAATCTCTTTCTTTTCTTTCTATTCTTACTATTTCTCTCTAGTTCAACCTCAATATTACACTACTAAATTCTATATATTATTAGAATTTTTATAGATTTTTATTGAGTCTGATTTTTATTTTAATTATAATTTTTAATATTACAAATCAATTATAAGTCTGAGTCCAACTTTGAATTACTTTTTTAACTCAAACTCTAATCCGAATTCAAAATACCTAAAACTCAACGTACTAGTAAAAAAAGAGTAAAATATATAAAGGAGTGAAACTTGCTTATTGCAGTAGTTGGATAATCTTTTAAGTGACTTATGAGACACATAATTAATTAAACTACAAATTAGAAAATTGATCATATAAGTGTATTGGTTTTTAGCTCAAAAAATTCGGTTTATTTGGGTTGTGGTTCAGTAAAACATCATTTTACCTATTTTTAAATTTTAGATTTGAACATTTACACCGATTGCATGTCGCGTGTTAAGGGATCATAACTGTGCGCGTCACATACGAATTATGGGTATTGAGTGAATGCTTGACGTGCAGTCGAATCGTCGGATCTATTGGAATCAACAATTGTAGCAATTTGGAAAGGGCCTCTTAAGTAATTTAACTTGAGTAGAGGGCAATTTTGAAAAATCGCATTTTAGTTCTTTCCTCGTCGATTCCACGCGAATTGCTCGGAAATCTCTCATTGTCGAAGTCTCCGGCCGGAATTGTCCCAATCCTCCTCCAGATCCTCCAGCTCCGCTGCTCGATCGCAAGATCTGAGCCGCGATGGGCTTCATCTTGACGTCCCTCATCTTCTTGTTGACCGGCGTCGTCGCCTCCATTCTCGTCCGGCTCTGCTTCAATCGCGGCCCCTCCGCCAATCTGTAAGCCCAATTTCTCCATTTTCCCCACTCAATTCCAATTCTTCTAATGGCTTTCGTGCAATTTGATCAGTTTTTCTCGATTTTCGGCAGCGGTTTTTGCTGTTATTTTGATTGTTTCTGTCGATTTTGGGTCCATAATTCTGCTTCCCAACTCTCGGATTGTATAATCTTTGTGATTTTATGGATGATGTTTAAGAATTGAGGTCTTTGTTTGATTCTAAGGGATGACGTTATAGGCTTCACAAGAATCGGAGGGATCTAGGTGAACAAGAAAGCATGGGAACGTTTCTGCATAAATAGAGCAATTTCTCTAGGTAAAATCATGTTTTTCGGAATGAATTCTGATATTCGAGTGTAATTCAAGTGAGGTCAGATTACTTCTTGGATACTTGTTGATTCTGCGGATTAGAGAAACTATCGATGGAAGTTGATTGTAGTTGGAGGATGTTAAAGCCATGACCATGCAATGATATGCCTGCATAGCAGGCAGATGAGATCTTACTCTGTTCATTTACTACCTCCAAAACTTTTACCCTTGTTCTCATTCCCACTTTCATGTTCTCCTTCTGTTAGCACTATTTGCTAGCATTAAAAATCAATACGCGTCTATTAATGACATTAATTTCATGGGTTCAACAAAAAATTAGTGGATAATGATTTTTGCAAATCAATTTTAAACTGCCTTGCTTGCGAAGAATGTTGAGAATATTGTTATTTAAGTAAAAGGAAACTAAACGGAAGCATATTTCACCATCTTTAACTTCTATTTGCAAACCAACTAAAAGCTTTGTACTGTTGTGTTAGCTTGTTGAAAGATATTGTTTTTTGATTCTTGATGTACTTATTTTCCATTTTTATTGCAAGTTCTTATCTAGGAATTTCATATGGCATAATTAATTCAATTTGTTGATGCAGGCTCCATTCGACATTAGTTATCACTGCAACTATTTGCTGTTGGATGATGTGAGTTGTTATCTTCTCCATCGGCTAATTGAAATTTATCCTTGAAATATATCAATGGTACATGTACTGCACATTTAGTTTGTCTATATTGTCGTGGTTGGCATAATGGAAGTATCTTCTATATCATTCTTATTTGTATGATTCATCTGCTTAAATAGTTCCTCTCTAATAGGATGTCCTTTTTGACATGTATTTCCTCACAAACTTTTGTTATGCTGATTTTTATTTTGTACTATCTAGCAATAAAATCTTGATATCTCATGCAACAAAAACCTGCTAAGAGAACTCCATGCAAAATATACTTTCTCTGATAAGGAAGCATAGGAAAGCTATTATAATGCGAGAGGGTAAGGAGCCTGCTGGATGCCTGTGCAGAATGTCCAAGCAATATCTTATGTTAAGTTCAATTTTGAAAGACAAACCAGCTTTGATCTTAAAAAAGTTTGATTAGAGGCATGTGAATCTATAGAAATTTTGTTCTTATGTTTTTAGTAGATCATATTCATCTTAAAAGTTTGTTGGTTTTTATTAACATTCACAAGTGGGGATTGTATGTCCACTTTTTTGAGATCAGTCACTGAAAGTCATGAATGTAAGGCATTCCACATTCTTCGTCATCACAATGGAAATATTTCTTGATGCCCCTTGTAGCTCCTCTCAAATGTTCATGTTTAAGTGAGGTTAAGCATAATTGTGTCCTCCTGTTTGGCCAAATGCTGATTTGATTAAACAATCGCTGAACTGATCATATGGAACATCATGAATAACTATATTATTTGTACTACAAATGAGAATCACCTCTCTACTGACAAATTTATTATGAAAAATTTTATGGCCTAGTTGTGACCTATTTCCTTTTGTAACCAACTAACCTGTTTTTCACTTCCCATAGAAGTAGCTTTGCTTAGTGTAAAGGAACAACTCATGCTGGTAACAAGATACTAATTCTTCATTGTCAATGGCTAGCAGTTTATATTCTTTTCGGTTTTCAATTTGCTTGCAACATAGATCGATGATATTATTGAACTCAACTTCTTTGCTGTTGGCTTTTGTTTCCTATATAATTTCCAATCTTGCTTCCACTACTGATTGGATTGTTGGATTAGGTGGCTACATTGGACATCCAATTGATTAACCGATTGCCAGATTTTAATATCATTTGATTGAGTGGTGCAGATCTATCTTTTAACTGTGCCGATCATCATCTTTCTTTTGTATACTCCTAACATCAAGTGAACTGGGTCTCAAAATTTACTTGAATGATTTCTTTCAATTGTATTATTAGCACTTATATCCAGTACCAAATTTTATTCTCTCATATCATGATCTCTTTTATCAATTGTTAGGTGGGCCATTGTATATCTTTCCCAGATGAAGCCTCTTATTGTTCCAATTCTGAGCGAGGCAGAGTGACGGGCTTTTATGGATCGCAGTAGAAATGGCTCGTCAAATGGTGTGTTCTTGGTTGCATTGCGCCAGAAATATTTGTTGTGAGCTTGTGGTACTTTTCTATTGGGACTAGCGGAATTCTGCAATTTCGCTCTCGAGCCATATTTATGTGTAAATAGTTTATTCACTTTGTGGTAATTTTATTTTATTTTATTTTATTTTATTTTATTGCGCAATGTTATAGTAGAAAACAGAAAATAAGAAGAGAAACTTTTCTCAATTATTTTGAAGCTTGAAAAAGAAAATTGAAAATTGAGCCTGTTTAGCTGCTTAAATCCACCAAAATTCATCATAAACTATGGCGATTATATCAAAAACGATGATAACAATCCGGTTAGTAACACGCATTTTTGGGTTGCCACGGGCAGACAACAATAGAAAAACTGATGTTTATTTTGAAAAAACACCTTAAATTTTTTAGTTAAAATAATTTTTATTAAAATTTATTATAGAGATTTTTTATCGTACACCCTTAAAAACCTTTGAAATTGTATAAATATATAAAACTTGTAATTGCATTTATATCCCTTAAATTTTTTAAAAATTGAAAATTATGAAATACCCGTATGGCAAAATTCTATAAGATGTAAGCTATACAGTAAGTTCACTGACATGACAAGTGTATTCTTTTTTTAAACTTGTATACCTATATTAAAAATGAAATATTAAAAGTTATAAATATTTTAAAAAAAGTTTGCAAGTATACGAGGATAAAATTTACTTTTTATTTTTTAATAAAATTAAAATTAAAGAAATATCCAGTTGAGATTGACAGAGCTCCTAGAGATAAACAATGTGAGTATTTATGCAAAATTTTAAAATTTTTTAAAAAAGAGATATATGTGTGATTTGAGAGTTTTCTAAGGATATATTAAGCCAGGGGTATGATTGAGCTAGCTCAGGCTTAGGTTTTGATAAGTCCGAGGCCGAATTGCAACCTTCAATCCGAACTATTGAAATTATATTCCAGATTTTTTGGTTAGATTTGGGCTTCTATCCGGCCTATTCATTTTTGACAAATTTTTTAGACCGAGTCCCATTCGAAACTAGAAAAATCCCATGTCCAGACTTTAGAATTTTCGGCCAGCTTGGACTGGATTTCAGGGCATCCGAATCCATTCAGAGTCCTAATACAAGCAAAATTTTCTTTATTATATATAGATTTTTAGGGTGCATTTTGGTCATAAATACACCAATTTATTCAGAAACGATCTACCCATGGATAATTTATTCAAAAACGCACCCTATACTTAACCCGATTTTTTTTTTTAAAAAATAAATTAATGTTTATACCTTGGCATTTCTTATTTTCAAGAAAGAAGTTATTAGCATCTCCTTCACCGCGCATTCTCTGCCGCAGTCAACGATTTCGGCTACTAATTCCACGTCTACAACTACTGATGCTGCGTTATTGCATATTATCCGACAGAACCAACAATTTTTTTTTTTTTTCTTTTTTTTCTTTGAAATAGACCAACGGAATCGAGAATCACTGTCAAAATGAATATAGTACATAATACAAACGAAACACGACAGACCAGAGAACAGCGACAGACGGATCTACACGTCAGCAGCAGACAACCGTCGAGAAATTATTTTAGAGAAAAAGAAACATCCGGATGCAGCACTTCCCTTATCTTTACACCTTTCTAGGAAGTCCACCTCCACCAAAAAAACAATCACAATAATTATTTTACAAAAACATATAAACCAACCTTTTTCCTCCCTACGCCCTCTCATATACCCCGAAATCACGTGACCTCAACTTGTCGCTCA
Organism: Trichopus zeylanicus subsp. travancoricus; assembly: GCA_005019695.1. NCBI lineage: Eukaryota > Viridiplantae > Streptophyta > Magnoliopsida > Dioscoreales > Dioscoreaceae > Trichopus > Trichopus zeylanicus. The sequence continues at coordinate 30,301 of RXID01021554.1, forward strand.
CGTGCAAAACCCCTCACCATCACAGGCTCTCCGATCGTTTCGGCCGAGGGCAGCAGAGCAGCCAATACCGCGGATCCTGGCCGACCTCCGGATTCAAACCCGGATCCATCGGCTCCGCCTTCACCTCCCTTTGCGGATCCTCGTCGTCCTCGATCCGACCCCGCTTCTCCCCGATGGACACTCCGAAGAGCCTCGGCCTCGTCTCCTCCCCAGGCACTGGCCCCCCCGGAGGCAGATCTAGCGGCGCCGCCTCCACCGCGCTACCCCGTCCGGCGGCGTATTTGGACATCATCGTGAGGATGTTGTTGCACAGGCTCCTCATCTGCGAGAGCTCGCGAGATAGCCGCGTGTTCTCCCGGCGTAGCCGCTCGTTCTCGCTAGTCAGATCGCCGCCTGCCGTCGGGGAGGAGCTTGACGAAAGGACCTGCTCGTCGCCGGACTTGGCCGGCGAATCTGGCCGGCTCACCTGCACGGCGACGGGGATCGCCGCCGGAGGCGGCGGCGGGATTGCGATCTTGCGGCGGTGGATGTCACAGAGAAGGCGCTTCTGGCCCTTCCGGAAGGATTCGTTGGCGAACTCCCACCGATCAGGTACGATCTTCCTGAATCCCTAAAAATCCCGGAAAAAATAAGACAAAATTTGGATAAAATCGAGAAAAGTTTTCGGAGAGGAAGACGGACATAGGTGTTGAGCTGGCGAACGAAGCTTGAGAAGTTGTTATGCTTGAAGTACTTGGGGAGGAGGTCGCGGGCAAACTCGGCGGGGCGCCAGACGATGAAGGTGGAGCCCTCGCCGTTCCAGGAGATGACGTCGTCGACGGCGGGGTCGTCGACGAGCTGGTAGGTCTTCGTGAGGAACGGCGTCGGCAGGAAGCGCTGCCCTTCCGGCGCCGCCGCCGGCGACAGCTCGGGCGGTGGAGGCGCCATCGATATCTGATCTGCTGGGGAAGAGAGGAACGATGACTACGATCAGCCTCCTGCGAGAGACAGGTGGCTTATATAAGGTTTCTAGAAGGTTCCGTTTCAGATATTTAAGCGGGAAGGGGGCGGAAAACCGAAGAGCCCGATTACAGAGGGGAAGTTCCGAAGAAAGAGAGTTGGGGGACAGGTGGCGGCTAAGCAGTGGTTGGTAGTTCAGGCGGAGATAAGGTTATCCCTAACCGCGGGGAAGGGTTAGAAACTAGAAACGTAGGAGTAATAAAAATAAAACTCGGGGGTGGCTTTTAATTAATTGCAAATGTTAAAAAACTGCAGTTCGCCAGACCGAAAAGGTGCAGGAAGACCGTCTAGAAGGTTGTGGATTATGAGTTGCTGCTGTACTAGATGGTGGGATAGTTTTAAATTTTAATTTCAGGAACGATTTCGAAATTTAAAAAAATTATTTTCGTTTTAATTTTGGTTCAATTATTTTTAAATTTTTTTTACTAAACTTTAGCTTTAAATTTAAAAATATTTAAAAATATCGAAAAAAAAGTATGAAAATAATAATATAATATATATATATAAACAATAAATAAAAAAATTGATTTAAAAATTATTTTAAATATGAAAAAAAAATTTGTAACAGAGAAGATTTGAAGCTTTGTTTTCTTAAAAGAAATTTAAAACTTTAATCACTTATGCCAAAAAAAAATTAATATAAAATTAATATAAAAAACAAAATATTATATTAAATATAAAAAGTATTAAAATCGAAATTAAAAAAATTGAAATGATTCGACGATATTTAAAATTGTGATTCGTGCAATTCTGTGTTTGAATCAATTTCGATTTGTAATTGAGGGGATTGTCAATTATATGAATTTTAGGGAATTAAAAGAATTGGTCAAATTAATAATTTCGGTATTTAGATATATTTTGAAGTAAAGTTAAGAAATTATTAATTCCGTCAATTTTGTGAATTTCGGTGTTTAGATTAGAAATAAAAATAGATCATTTTTAAATAAGTAAAATTACCCTTTATTTTATTTTATTTATATTTATTTTTTAAAATATAAATATTTAATAAATAAATTATTTTGTGGTTAAAATATATATAAATATTAAAAATATATTTATGTTAAAAAATAATTTTTAAAATATTTATTCAATCAATAAAATATATTTTAAATTAGAATTTGATAATCCATAAGTATTAATATTTAGAAAAATATGTAAAAAAAATTAATGGGTAGAGAAAAAAATTTTGTGGTTTAAAATATAAATAATGTTAGGGTTGCATATTTATAATATTTGATAAGTTAAGAAAAAAAAGAATAATTTTTTAAAAAATATTCAATCAATAAAATATATTTTTAATTAAAAAAAGTTAATTGATAGGTATTAAAATTTTATAAGAATGTGAAAAAAATAATGAGTAGATAAAATTTTTTGATATAATTTTATATATAAAAAATTGAGTGAAATTTTGGGTGAGAAATTCTTAATTTTAATTAAAAATTACTATTCTCATATGTTATCCAACCGTCGGAATTGAGGGAATTGTCTCAATTCAATTAATTTGGGTTGTTTGAAATTGATCCAAACAGTCCCTAACTGATTAGGTGATGTAAGAAGATTACACGGTTTCTATGTTGTTTTCGAATTTTCATTTCTAAAAAAAATCTAGCACCATTTTTGCTTTTTGGAATTTTAAAGCCAGAGATCCATTCAAACGCCAAATGCACTGTGATTTTTCTATTTAGATATTTCTGGACGGGCAATGGCGCGCATCTTCTGGAAGGCTGCACGTCAGTCCATTTCTTGAGGTGACAAAACAAAGGCCTGCGCGCTACTATCCTTGACGCCCGAAAACTATCCATGCGGGAAAAAAACGATGTATTTCTTATCCCTGAAGGTTCTCTAAACAAAGTTAGCTTACTTTAGCCACAATATTCGAAGAACCGTTCTTGGCATCTATTTTGGCTGCGAATATTCTTTATCAACAGTTGTTTCCCTCAGAAAATAAAAAAAATAAATAAAAAGGATGGGATTCATAAGAAGATGAAAATCGTCACACAATAGACTGATCTACTGCCTGCTTTCTCCTCGTAAGGTAGCAACTCTTTTACTTTAATTCTTCAAAACATCGTCAGGGTCTGGTCACCGCATCTTGTTGATAAGCGCGGATGGTCGCTTTGAGGCATTCTCTATGCGGAGGATTTTCCATCTTTCACCATTTTGTTAAGCATTATTTTGCTTGTTTCATCAGAAAAATGGAACAAATAAGAGTGAAAGAAGACGAAATTAAGGAACTTCCACTATCAGCACTACATCATGCGCCTTTTGGCTCGGTACTCATCAAACACTTAGTAGGAAAGTGAAAGAGCGGAGAAAACATGATCTCCGGGCAGTTGCAACTTATTCTGAGGCCAACTTAAATAAATGTGAATCAGATTTACTGATCCACGACAACTACCCAAGTGCACCCAGTATACTAAATTTATCTAAGAATTACATGCAGAGATTATTACTTGACTCAAAAAATAAATGCAAATGCCCATCTCCCCAATAACTCAGATAAAGAAACTAATGCAGCAGAAGAGGTAATCTACATCGTTGTAGTGAGATTGAAACAAAAGGCATGCAGCAAAACACGTATCTCAGAAGTTATTGATAATAGAAAGCATTCTTTGCTTCATTGGCAACTAGAAGCGACGAACTTTCCCTGGATGGATCTTCCGATTCATGAAAACTAGGCACACAAGCAAAAAATAATAGTCATAAAAACTGGGCTATAGAACTTCACCCAAAGATCATAAGCACAATTTGCGGTGGGCAACACATGCAACCAGGTGCAATTGGGATAAACACATGGAATATCCATGAATATCTAGCATTGGGAAATAAGGAAAATGAGGTTACTGCTGTTCTGATGAATGATTTAAAGAGCTTCTTTTTTTTTTTTTCTTTTTTGAGCAAGGATGATAGATTTGGAGAGTTGGGGAGGCACAATACATAGCACATTCTAATAGGATATGCTGCAATGATATTTGAGGATAACATGCCCTAAAAAATCCACAAGCCTCTAACTCATATAAAAGCAAAAAAAGCTCAAACCTTCATGGTGCCCGATGAAGTATGCATTTGGAAAGAATAAACTGATTGACTTTTAAGAACATCTATTGAATAGCTTACATCCTAGAAACTACATGTTTAAAATTTTGGTAATTTGGATATTGTTATCACTCTAAAGCATATCAACATTGCCCAAAAGAGTTGAAGTAGTCAAAGGTCAAAGCTAAAATGTCTGCAAATAATATTAGTATTTGCACACAGTTTGAATCAAATTTCTTCAGTCTTGAAATAAATACATACACATGAGAGTATGACTACGTCCATCTGTTATTTAATCAACTCGATGGCATTTCTTCACGAAGGCAAGCAATGTGCAGTAGGAAATGCTCAAGCCTCTAATGAAAAGTGGAAAAAAATTATACAGATTGATAAAACACAATAAATGGAACTCAATGGTATTAAATCAAACACCAATTAATTGCACAAAAGAAGAACAGACAATCAAGAAACAAACATCAATCCGCAACGATAGAGCACAAGATTCATCATCGTCAAAACTGCCCAAACAAATATAACCCACCAAGCCACAAACAAAGCCATCCCCTTCAAGACATCAGAGCAAAAATCATTGACATTAAGGACGGAAAACAGTAAGCCACTAAACAAGTTACCTCTCAACTGCGACACTCCGAGCAGCAGCAGCACCAGCACCGGCGACGCGAAAAGCTGCAAGACCACCAAGCAGATATAATGGTTATGCAAGAAGATCTTCGCACGAGCATAGTCCATGTCCGGCACGCGGCTGCCATGAAGCCGCTGGTACCAGCAGAGCACGGCCTCGTTCAGATACATCTGCACATTGGACCGGAGCACGATTAACTGGGAGATGGCGGCGGCAACCAGCCCCCAAACCCTAGCCTCCCGGATTTCCGCCGGGAAAACCCCCGCCAGCGGATTGATCCAAAGCAATGGAGCGGATACGTTGACCAAAACCGCGGAGTAGAGGAGCACCCGAGCAGGGGCGGAGCACGATATCATGGAGAGGTTCCATCGGAGCTGATCCGTCCCCAGCCAGAACGCACGCGCGAATCTCGAGGCAGGGACGAAAAGGAACGCTGTGATCACGCCAGCCGCCGCCGCCGCTGCGATGCGTCCGATCTCGGATCGGCCGAGATCGAAGGCGAAGACGGACGGAGAGAAAAGGTACACGATCGAAAGCGCTAATGGAAACCCTAGGAATCCAGACAGAATGCTGAGCTGCTTCTCGGATTGCTTGGAGGCGGATCGCTCGAACGAGACCCGGACCAGCGAGAAGAGAAGATGCGAGGCGGCGGCGGCGGCGGCGAGGAGGGAGACAGAGGGGATAAGCTGGAGGGCAATGTTGGGAAGGGCGGCGGCGGCGGCGAGGAAGGTGGATCGGAAGAGGGGGAAGTGGATGCGGGAGGGGAGGTGGGAGTCAGCGAGGCGGAGGCGGAGGAGCTGGGCCTGAGATTCGTCGAACTGGGACTTGAGACGGGGGCGGCGGGGTTGGGGCTGGTCGGCTTCGGGGCGGCGTATGGCTGCTCGGACGCCGCCTGCAGCGGAGGAGTCGGGGTGGATGTAGGTGTGGAGGCCGGAGAGGAGGCGGGAGGGGAGGCGGAGGAGGGCGGCGGCGAGGAAGGAGGAGAAGGACAGAGAGGCTTGGGAGAGAAGGCAGTATATGGGGTGGAGCGTGGATTCGGATTCGGGCATGGTTTGGATGGCGGTGGTGGGTGCGGCGGCGGCGGCGGAGGAGGATTGGATCTGTCTGGAGTTCTTGGTGGAACTGTAAGGGTTGGCCAATGGCCGCTGCGAACCGGGGCAGTGGAGGGATGCGGAGTTGAACCGGCCAATGGCCGCTGCGAACCAGACCAATGACCGATTCGATGTTTTTGGACTCTCCCAAACAATAATAATATCCTGATTCATTGTTAAAATTTGTTGTTGGTCGTAAACAAACCAAACAGGCACCCAGTATCAATTTGATAGACTTGGTCTTTTCTGATTTTTTTTTTTTTTTAATTTTGAATAAATCTCTCAAATAAAGTTCACAAATAAAGCAGATTTGTGTTGTGCGTGACAATATTTTGCTCGAGAATCCACCACGACAAAACGGATATTATTCTGGAAAAAAATGCTAAAAATATCTGACAAGTTTCAGATAAAGATTTTATGCCGAGAGCTTGTGAAGGAATACAGGTACCGGAGATAATTCCAACAACCTGTAAAGATCCAATGGCTTCAAGAGGTCCTCCGCCCCAGACAGAGGAAGGAACCACTATTTTTACATTTGCACACCTACAGTAGACATAATTATAGCTCATCCATCGATTTCAGAAATTTATAAATAACCCCTCTTTTTGAAAAGTTTCTTTTTTGGTGAGAAGTTCCCTTGCCAACTTTGTGTTCCATCGAACAGTGAGGAATCCATCCGCAATTATAGGTTCATAATGGTGCCATCTGCGAAAAGACCAAAAAAAAAAAAAGGAAGAAGAGAGAGGAGATGGATGGTGTGTGTCACGCGAAAGCCACGGGAGGCGATATTTATCTCTCTCTCTCTCTCTCGCACCGCTTTGTCATCATCCTTGGGAGAAAGAGCGAAATATCTCGGGCCCACGCCCCCATCTCCGGGCAGATATTTCCCTCGCTTCTCCTACCGCCCTATATATCCTGCCTCTCTCAACCCTGACAATCTCGGGAAACCATCATTGTAGCCGTCCGATCCATGGATCCGAAGGAGATGATGGCGGCGTTGGACGGTGGCGAGGGGGCCTGGACGGAGGAGCGGCATGCGTCCTTCCTCAACCGTATGGAGGAGTCCTTCGTGCTCCAGCTGCTCGGCGGCGCTGAGGAGTCGTGGCTCGATCGCCGCCGCCGGCCCAGGCTCGATCGCCGGATCCCCGACAGCGCAACCGAGTCCACTCGGGATTCCTCTGGAGGTGAGACCTTTCACCTCCGGATCTGCTACCCTTTCCCGCATTCTCTGGGCCATTTTCCTCTTCTTTTTCATTTTTTTCGTTTCTTTCTCAGGTGTAATGGCGAACGCGAAAAACACGAATAGCGGGAGAGCGCGGAAACGGGCACCGCCGCCGTGCGATGCGGCTCAGGATCAGGTCCGTGGCTAAATTCTTAACTAATTATCCGGTTTGACCAGAATAATAATTCCACCAACTCCTTTTAACTGAACATTTAGTAGTTAATAATGAATTTATCATATCATTAACGTAAATGAAACTGTTCACTTGATTTTGTTTGATAAATATGTTTTGGATGGTTTATTAACAATTAACTAAAGTTTTATCGCATGCAATGAAATTTTTGAGTGAGACTTTCGATCTTCTTCTAACATTTAATAGAGAGATTATCTTTTGTTCTCACTTTCCGTCATTCATCTACAGTACACGCAATGAAAGTAATTATTTAGACGAACGAGGAAGAAAATCTTATTAAAAAAACATAACATAACTAAGGGTTTGATTTGAAATAATTTTATTTTTAATTATATTAATTAATTTCGATTTAAATATTATTTTAAAATAAAAATCATTTCGTTTTTATTGATAGTCCATTCTATACAATATGCAACCCTAACTTTTCCCCTTGTACTTTGGCGGCCATCTTTGCGTTTACTTGTTCCGTGTAGCCTCCAACAACCAATCCCTTCGTTACTGCCCACCAAATATCTCATGTGTGCCACGTGCTCAAACACGTGACTCCAAATATTAATGATCATCTTAACAATTCCTTAATGACAGAGAACACATTTCTAAAATATATTGTTAAATGATGGTTAATTTAACAAAAATAGGATAAATAATTTTCTTATCGTCGTTGTCGCTCCTATTCAACTTCTATTTTTATATATTAACCCATACTTTTCATTCAAAATTCTCTTTAAATCACAAAAAACAAAGAAAATTTTAAGGGCGATAATAATATTTTTTTTTCTATTCAGTTTTACTCGTTTTAAGCAGGGTTACCTACTTACCTCCTGGGTTTGGTTGGTCAAACGAAAAAAAGTTTTGCCAACTTTCTGAATGTACATATAAATATAAAACTTCGTAGGAAGTTATATGAAAATCGGAGAACTCGCAGGAAGGATATATGTAATAATAATAATTATTTTTCTGATATTTACGTTTTGTTCTTCTCTAAAGGTAGTCCCGCAGCTCGGAGATGGTACGGCAGAAGGCAAAAACTCGGCTGTGATTTGTGCGCCGAAGCAAAGGAAAAGGAGAGGATAATCTCGTCGCGGCCCTGGCTAAGTTTTGCTGTAAATATTGATCGCAAAAAAATAAGTCAGTTTTGTTCTTACTCTTTGGTTCGCTATTAGTATTTTTTTTAAGTAGAAAAATCTTGTGTTTAAGAAGTGATCAAGCGATGATCGGAAGCAGGCGAGGCAAAGTTTTGATCTGTTTACCAGTTTAATCTCTTCTTGGTCGATAGCCTCGGATGCCAGATTATTCTCGTGAACCGTCTTAAGCTTTTCTTGGCGGGCGATTGGTGTGTTGTTTGTTTTGACCAATCAAAGCTTTTAGCAAAGAATCAGTTGTATCGTTTCAAATTTGTAAAAAATTATCTCTTTTATAAGTATTTTTAAGTATTACATGCGTTAAGATAAAAATTTATAAATAATTATTTATTTTTAATATCTAATTTTGCTGTGAAAAGCTATTGTGTTCGAACAAATATTATAAAGACACATATGAGGCATACCAAAAGCGTACGTTAAAGGTCCATTAATTTGTTATTTTATTACGAAGAATCAGTGATTCATTACTGATTTACTAGAGAAAATATTGGAATTTTGATTTAACATTAATCGACTCAAAATTCTCTATTTCAACCTTTGACGTGAAAATTGGCCGAATCGTCCCAAAGTATCACGCGACAATTTGGTCTTTCCCTAGATTTAAAAAGAGCCATCTATAAGTTGGATTTTTTGAGCTTAACTCCACCATTCGGCTTTTTCCAAGTAAAGAACCAAAACCAACACAAAAAACCCAAACCCAACGGCCCAGACCGAAGAGTTAATCCGAATGGAAACGTTTGTTTCCAATCCCAAGGCGCTATTCACCGTACGATGGTAACCGAACCAGCTTACCCTCCCACTCTTCGCTGGGAGCTGTTCAGATCCCAGCTCACAGCCCCATCCGCGAAACGAAAGCGGGGGAATTCGACGAAGGAGAGATGGTGGCGGCGAAGGCCATATCCCTCTTCTCCCCTTCATCCACCTCCCTCTCTGCCCCTAATCCCTTCTCCCTCAGGCAAATCTCCACCGCTCCGGTTCCCATGCGAGCCGGCCGGTTCCGTTGCCGGGCGGGGCAGACAGGATTCTTCACCAGGCTCGGCCGCCTCATCAAGGAGAAGGCCAAGAGCGACGTCGACAAGATCTTCTCCGGCTTCTCCAAGACCCGCCAGAACCTTGCCGTGGTCGACGAGCTCCTTCTCTACTGGAATCTCGCCGAGACCGATCGAGTCCTCGACGAGCTCGAAGAGGTGCGTGAAAACTATGAAACACTTCTTGATCAGACCGAAGGATTCATCTATTCTGTATTTGGCAGGCTTTGCTTGTGTCCGACTTCGGCCCGAGGATTTCGATGAAGATTGTGGACAGCCTCCGGGATGACATAATGGCGGGGAAGCTCAAGTCTGGGAATGAGATTAAGGTAAGATTTTGATTGTGTTTTCGGTGAATTCGATGTGAGGATACTGGTATGCTTCGATTTTTTCTAGGACGCCCTGAAGGGGAGTGTCCTTGATCTGTTGAAGAGCAAAGGGAGCAAGAATGAACTTCAATTGGGTTTCAGGTAGTGTTTCTGAGCTTTTCTTTTTGATTTGATAATGTGGAATCTTGGTGGGTTAAAGAGGGTTTTGATGATGTTATGATGGCAGGAAACCTTCTGTGATTATGATTGTTGGGGTAAATGGGGGTGGAAAGACAACGTCCTTAGGTACATTTCTTTTTCACTGTGACATTGAATGTTAATTTCTCAGTTCAATCTAATTTTAGCTACTACTTATATTTATATAATAATATGTGATGAAAAGCTAGTTTATATTTGCTGTAGTATCTCTAGTGTTGTTAAAGATCATGCGTCTAAGCCAGTTATTTCATCTGCTATTTCATAATCTATTGCTATTCGATATTATTTAGTTACTGCATGGTGTACTTTCACTCACCTAAATTCACAAATTTGTAAAATAACCGGATCGGTTTTAGCTAATTGTACCAATCAATGGGTGCTAGCAGTATTTATAAGCCACAAGGGTATCTTAGATAAAGGGTATCTTGGCGGGACCCAATTGAAGCATCCCAATTTCCAAATTCATTCCAATGAAATATTTTTTTCTTCCAGTTGCCAATGATACAACCGCCTTCATTCCAAGGAACATCTGTAATATTCTCTTTACTCTTGGACTTAGGGATGCTTGCATTGGATGCTTGTGATGTCTTTTTTCAGTTACCTTTGATGGTACATACGAAATATGCAGATGCTGTGACATATGGTTAACAAAATACGATAGTTCCTTCAACACTACAGAGTTTATTCTGTAGAATCATTATGCATTTGCTATTGCTAAATTTTAACAGAGTAGACTATAAAAATCCTTTGTGACATCTATTTTAACTTTAATTTGTGTAGGAAAACTTGCTCGAAGGTTAAAGAATGAGGGGGTAAAGGTGATGCTTCTATTCAGCTTTTATTTTTCATACGCTCCTACAATTATGCTAGTATATCCAACATTAAATATCCTTGCCTGGAATGGTAGCTTGATCTTTTTGTATCTTGAGCAGAACAATGAGTGGTTAGCCAAGACTTTAGAATACACTTGTTTCTTCTTGTGTTGTGCTGAAATGCTCTCTCCAAGTTTTGTATTCTCTGTATGTTCTATGCAATCAATTTGTTTCAGATATTAATGGCAGCTGGTGACACATTTAGAGCAGCAGCTAGTGAGCAACTGGAAGTATGGGCTGAGAGAACTGGATCAGAGATAGTGGTCGCTGATGGAGAGAAGGTTAAAGCTGCCTCAGGTATGTACACATGCATCATGGTTTTGATGGTTTTTACCTTCTTGAGCAGACGACTTTTGGTGATCACATGAGGTGATATTATGCAATCTGAACTTGCTTTCTGAATAGTTCTTTCACAGGCAGTGAAAAGAGGGAAGGAGGAAGGATATGACGTGGTTCTGTGCGATACATCTGGACGTGGGTATCAAACTTTTCTGCCTTTTAGATTTCTGCCCTTTGTAATTGCTTTATGATCTAATGCCCAGGATAATTTCTGTTAGGATTGCACACAAATTACAGCCTGATGGAAGAGCTGATTGCCTGTAAAAAAGCTGTGTCTAAAGTTGTTCCTGGTGCACCCAATGTCCGTCTGCAACTTCACATTTTGGATTCGCACATCTGAAAGCATTTCATTTTCTTATTTCTGAAATTTTGCCACACAAAATTCAACCTTCTTTCCATTCTTCCCCTTGGTTGTAATCAGTGTATTAACCTGTACTTCCTGCATAAGATGCCACTTCTGCATTTGACTTCCCATACAAAATATGGGGTATCATGAAGCAGATTTAAAGCTGCAACAGGGAGCTCAATGATGAGTGCATGAGATATTTTCCTCTGAATTTCTTATTTTGGTGGACTAATCAGGCCTTGATCTAATGTTTACAGGAGATCTTGCTGGTCTTGGATGGTACAACTGGTTTGAATATGCTTCCACAAGCAAGAGAATTTAATGAAGTAACCTTCTTTATTTTGAAATTGTGGAAAAACACTTTCTCAACTTGCCATTTTTCATGTTTTCTTGTAGTTCAGAGTCTCATGTGTTAATTCAAGGAACTGAGTATTTTTTGCATGTCTTCTTGCTTGTCTGTTTTGACTAGCCTATCTGTAGCCATAACACTTACCTCATGTAATGTAATGAAAATCTCAGTTTAGCTTTGAATTTGTAGGCACTTTTAACTTAGTTTATCATGCATCTTTGCCAATACATTTTTGTTTTTATTGCAAACCCATAAAATTAAATATTTGGACTTTCATTAGGTTGCTGGAATCACGGGAGTAATTTTGACCAAACTAGATGGCTCTGCTCGAGGTGGCTGTGTGGTATGCTTGAATGTCTAAATAACGCTTTATATGCTTTTAATAGCCACAAAAAGAAAAATAGCTATTATTTGGAGCAGCTGACATTCTTCAACATGCAGGTGAGTGTGGTTGATGAACTTGGCATCCCTGTGAAATTTGTTGGTGTTGGTGAAGGAGCGGACGACCTACAGCCATTTGATCCAGAAGCCTTTGTAGATGCAATTTTCTCTTGAGCTGTACAGAGTATATTTGAACTGCATAATTTTATTTTCTGCAAGCACCTATTTCATGCAGTGCATACTTGATTTTGAGAGTATTCTATTGCCATCTCAAGATTGGAAATCCTTACATTAGATGAGCAAGACACTAACCATTTTGAGTTGTGAGTTCTTAGGTTTCAGATTATCTCTTTTTGTAAAGGTAAATTGATGTAATTTTCTGGTTACCTGAAAAATATCTCAACACTTGCTTTTATATTCAATTTATCAAAAGTTCATTACACCAAAATACTAAGCCTCACAACCAAGAAACGTTGGATTCGACTTCAGCATAAAATGCTGAGACTGAAAAAGGCATGGTCGGGGACTGAAATCTGGATGAACATGCACAGATGGCAGAAACTTGAAATCAATCCCTTGTTGCTAATAATCAGGCTCCAGCATTTGCACAACTGTAGCAGAAGCACAAAACATGTCACTGCAAATTTATGGCAAACGGAAGTTCTGAAATGACAACTCACTACTAAGTCCAAATTTAGATTTCGGAAGTTTAAACCCCACTGATCATGCAAGCTATGCTTATTAGTTGTTACAGAACAGAATGTAGATTGAAAAACAAGCATCTCATAACTTCGCCACAGGCATGATGTACAGAGTCAAACGAGCTGTGTACAAGATCCGTTGGGTTTTCTTTGTCCTGAAATCCACTGAAGTCACGATCACCCTTCTTCCCTGCCTCAGTATGCGTGCATCCACCTCGACTTCATCCTGGAGATGGAATGTTATTAGCACGCTTTGTGATATGTCCAGAAAAATGATGCTGTGGTGGCACACAGGAAGACGCAGCTCATTTAAATTATCAGTTAAACCTGTCAGGTAGGTTTAATATGCAATTCCAAATATTTCATATGAAAAGAACACCTTAACTGGAGAGTGTCAAACTTACCAGCCTCGCTGTTAAGAGTCCAATCTATTATTACCTCATGATCGAAATTTGAAACAATTGACTCCTATTATGTCAAACCAAGCATACCAAAATTGCAGAACACATCTGAGTAACAAACAAAAATTGTACCACCATTCCCACGTCCAGATTCTTTTAACATGTTCAATGATATGACTAACACTACATATATGCCCTCACAAAAAAAAAAAAAAAAAAAAAAAAAAACTTATTCCAATACATGTAATCAACACATGATTGGGAAACCAAAAATTGGTTCACAAGGACAAAGTTATTGAACAGAATATATTACGTCTTCCGGTCAGCTAGCATCAAATTGTGAACTAATGACAAAGTTGTCAAGGAAGTAATTGTCTGACAGTCAAACAAAAATGGAAAAGGAAGAAACTGAACTTAGATACAATGGATATGGGATCATAAAAGTGTTCTGCACAAGACATGCTGCGGTCCGTTTAACCTATAGCATATGTTCCTGTTAAATCGGAGAAACTTAAGTTGCTTAACTACCATCCATTTCATTAAGTTGTCACCATTTTCAGTAGAAGATTATTGCTCTCAAATATCTAACGGTCAACATTGTTCAGAAAGCAATATTAAAAAGACAACTCATGGATGACTACATAAATTTACAATGGTGGTTGTTGATACGTAGGCCCACATTATAGGTACACCAGAACTATTAAGTAAAGAGGCAATGCAAAAGATTATGGTTTTCTTACACACCACAAGGCCTACATTAGTCTGGTTGTCATGCTCTTTGATCACTAAATTTTCCATCTCAGACACCGCAGCTTCATCTAGGCTTTGATATCCTTATATGTCACCAGCTTAGAATCCAAAGGTCCACACATAGTAATCTGGTTATTTAAATGATAAATCTTTTATCCTTTGGTATACGATGTAATTGAAGTATCACCTCAATGCCCACTTTAGTACAACCATGCTGAAGATCTCGTGGTACTCCATGACCAACAGTAAGTATATACTTTTGATCCTACATCTCAACTCCATTCATTTGGAGCAAAAGTCTACAGAGCCTGGAACATCCCTTCTAGAGATCCAATCCTAAAGACCAGAACAAAATCAAATGCAAGGAGAATTTGAAAATCCAAGAAAGAGATTTTGATTGCATGGACAAAATTGGAAAATGGTGGCTGATCTCCAACTAATTCGTCATATCAGCCATCTAGAAAGTCAGTTACATCTGTGAGCTTCTACCCTTTCCAAAAGTCATGTAGAATCAATATGTGGCATCTATATGAACTGAAAGGACAAATCTAATCCTCAAGAACAACTAACACTAGTTAACAAAAAAAATTTAACTAATGAATCTGTGAACTTCAGCATTAGATCCACCCAATTTCATTAACTCTGAGCGATCACATGATATATTCACATATTTTTGGGATTTGGTGGATTCTTACAAATTAAGCTTTGGACATACCATAATGATAAAATTTTCTGCTTACATTTCATTTATCCTGAGGGACATGGACTCCAATTTTGTCCGATACAAAACCTCATCCATGATGATACATACTGAATCAGAATTCAATCTTATTTTGTTCTCTTCCATCTTCCACAATCAAAATCCAATTTAAATACTGTAGGACATCCAAACTCCGATTGGATTGGATCATATCTGCTCATATCAAAATCATCTGAAATCTCATGTAATATCCACTTTTAATCACCAACTGCCCCCAAAACATTCACAATTCAATCAGACATTTGTATCCCTTATTCAGAAATCAAACATAAATTCTCGGATCAATTAAATCAAAGGGAAGCAAAACAAAAGAAAAAAATGGACAAAAAAAATCAAACAAGTTCCGGAAACTAATTTCGCTCACATTCAACTTGGCGGCTGCGAGATAGGCTGTGTTGGATTCCCCGGTGAACAGCTCGCCGTCCCCGGCCACAGTCTTCGAGCACGCCTGTGCCACCGTATCCGCCACCGCGGCCACCACAGCTCCGTGCAGTGTGTTGTAAATATTCTAGACGAGCAAAACCCAGACATCAAAATCTTATCGACAATCCAAGGAACTCAAAAAGAAATGAAGCTGAAGAGAGATTCAGAGGCCTGACGGCCAAGGCAGGTAAGACGACGAAGGAGTAGGTGGCGCGGCCGCGGTGGATCAGGTCGGGCTTCAGGACGGCGCGCAGAAGGTCGGCGAAGAAGACGGGGCGCTCAGCGGCATCTGGAACGAGCTCGGGGGTCCTCCGTGGATCAAGGAAACGCTCGGTTCCGGAGATATAGGCTGGTTTCTGGTGCTTCTCGGCGGACGCTGTCATGTCGCCGTCGGTGGACGAAGGCGATGGCACGAAGTGTTCGTGCTTCGTCGTCTGTCAATTTTTGTCGCCGTAGATGCGTGTGGAAGCGGGATACCCGCTAATAACTTCTATCTGTCATTATATGCGGATAACCCCCCGGACTATAACTATTTTCCAGATGGACTCAATTTTGTTTCAGCCTCAATTATGTTATTTATTTATTTTTATTTTTCTACGGGCACAAATTAAATTATAGTTTCTAATTATCAGCAGGCCTTCTCATGGCAACATATTATTTGGTTGACGACAAACCATAACCATTTCACACCCGCCTTTAAGACCTTTATATTGATTTAACCAACTCGATAGCTATCCATGACTTGTCCGAATAAATTCAAATAAAAATAATAATATTGCACCTTTTTTTTTCTTAATTCTATTTTTCTGATTAAAAGATACTTGTACATAAAAATATTGGATCGATGTGTAAGAAAAAAATTAATTTTTTTTTTTATTGTTTTGCATATTCGTAAAGGAACATAGAGTGTCTGTTAACTCTTCATCTTGCAAGGAGTCAGATAAAAATTGTTCATTGAAAAATAGATGTAAATATGAAAAGGGGATAAATTTAAAGTCATGTAATTGTAGGTGTATTTGTAATTTTCCATTTATATCCTCCTCTTCTTATTTCTTTGCATATACCCCCTCGGCATTTTCATTGTGTATAAAGAAAATTTTGATAAACGTAGAAGAATTGAATTGCTGATTTGCAAAAATCACCCTGAAATTCGAGTCTTTTATGTAGGAAAAGTTAGAAATGATTTCCTCTTCATTTATTTATAATTTAGGATTCTAAAAACATATTGTCTATTTCAAAAAAGAAAATTCCACATACATCCATATATTTCATTGAAGTTGCGATCTAACCCATGGTCTTTGACCTCTACAAACAATTACTACAATATTTCAAACACTATCCCACCAAAATCCATTTAAGAAACCAACATGATTAACTACTCATTCTAAATTGCTAATGAAATTTATTGGGATCAGCTCACTCTAAACAGATCCACAGTAGTTAATGAAATAAGATACATTTTAACAAATAGACATCTTACAAATTGGAAATAGGCATCGGATACAAAGTCAGAGGAGAAGTGCAGAAGCGCCGTTGACTTCTCTTTATCTTGAAATCCACTGCTGCCGCGATCACCCTCCTTCCCTGCCTCGTATTCGCCCATCAACCTCCGCTTCATCCTGCCAAGAGTTGCACGCAAATATGAATAATACGGGGGGTTATATGCAAAAAAAAATAAAAATAAATCCAAACGCAATTATTTACGTACGTTAAATGAAAATAAACTGATATTTGGAAAACCAGCGCGGCTCCCGTCTAGTCTTGCAGCGGAGAGATATGACGTGGCAGACTCCCCGGTGAACAGCTCCCTGTCTCCGGCCACCGTCCTTGCTCACGCCTTCGAGACCGCCTCCGCCGCCACCTCTCCGTGCAGGGTCTGGTTTGCATTCTGCAAAAACAAAAACAGATCATTCCAACAAAGGAAAGAAGGAGAAAGATGAAACCGGAGATATTGAGATTCTGATGGCCGACGGCGGTGGCGTGGCCGACAACGAAGGAAAAGGTGACCCATCCGGGCTAGACGGGTTCAGGCTTGAGGAGGTTGACGAAGAAGCCACGGCTCGGCAGCGTGCGGAACGAGCTCAAGCAGGCTCCTCCTGCACCGAGGAAGCGCTCGGTCTCAGAGACGTAGGCCGCCTTCTGGGGCTTCTCGCGGGACGGCGTCATGTCGCCGGCGGCCGACGGAGGCACGTCAGATTTTGCTGCTGAAAGGGTTTGGAGTTTGGACACAATCCAGGTGCAGGGACGGACGGGCATGAGCTTAAGGTCGTGGGAAGAAATTTAGGTGGCTGACCCGCGGACGGTAGATGTCCAATTTTATAATTTAAATAAATCGATGGCTGATGCGCTTTACCGGTTACCCTTTTGAATTTGATCCCGAATTATATATATATAATAATTATTTAGCACTCAATTATTTATTTAATTATATAATATATTTTTCTTTACACTAAATATCTCTTAGTCGTATTATCTTAAAACATTGATTATTAAACGACCCCTAAGGACAACTCACATCGATTATATAATAATTAATAGAGATGGATTTATTGGCGATCGCTCTAAAGCCGGGTGATAAAAAATATTCTGTGGCCGGGTTTCCATCTGGGCCCAACATCACGACGAGACATGTCTTGCTGTTTCTGATTGATTTTATCATTTCTGGACAGAATAATTACGGTTAGATATTTATAGAGAAGAATAAATGACCGTGATTACTCTGCTTGTCAAATGACACAAACGGGTACAAATCTGAGATGGAAGCCCTGCTCAGTCACAGGTTCCAATGCCCCTCTTTCACCCCTCTTTTCACTTTCCGGAGGCTCGACGCCAACCAGGGCCTCCGTCGCCAGCAGAATCCCCGCGAGCTGATGGCTTATGTCTCCGACTGCTGTGCTACCCAGACGGCGGTGGATATCGGGCGAGTAGTGTTCAGCACGACGCTTAACTCGCTGCGCAACACCAGAGTCCTCGCAAGCGTTCACGCTTTTGGTTAAGCGGATGATAGAAGTGCACGTGGGAACCTCGCCGACTTCTTCTCCTGGCTCAGAATGTTCGACCCCCAGGGCCGACGACGACGCATGACGGTTTATTTCAGAAAGCTCCACGCATATTCGACGAATACATCTACGGACGATTGCAATCCCCCGTGAAACATGAAGATTTCATGGGCGTGCTGCTTCAGAGCGAAGAAGTGTGCTTCAAGCTCGACAAACACAGGATAAAATCTTTGCTGGTGGTGACACTCTCTGTCTCTCTCCATCCCACTCTCTCTGATTGTTGAGTTACTGAAAAATGTGCACCGCTGTTGCAGGACTTGTTCTCAGGAGGAAGCGACACAAGCTCGATCACAGTGGATTGGGCAATGGCCGAGCTGCTGCGGAACCCTGGAGCCATGTGAAAAGCCCGGGCGGAGATCGCTTCAGCAATCAAGCATGAGAAGGAAGTGGAAGCATCAGACATCCAGAAACTCCCGTACTTGTAGGTAGTAGTGAAGGAGACCCTGCGCATGCACCCACCGCGGCCTTCCTGTTGCCGCACAAAGCCCTGAGAGCAGTTCAACTCGGAGGTTACACGGTGCCTGAAGGTGCACAAGCGCTCGTAAACGTTTGGGCAATCGGGCATGATGCTGGGGTGTGGCCGCAGCCGGAGGAGCTCAAGACGGAGAAATTCTTGGAGAAGGAGGTGGATTTTTGGGGCCAGGACTTCAAGCTGACGTCATTTGGAGCCGGCCGCCGGATATTTCTATGATTGCCTCTGGCGTTGAGGATGGTGTATCTGGTGCTGGCGTCGATGCTGCAGAGGTTCGAAGGGAGGCTGCCGGAGGGGATGACGCCAGAAGAAATGCATGTGTGAAACGTTTGGGTTCACACTGGCCCTGCGCAATCCTCCTCCAGCAATTCCTGTAGCCCTGTGATTTTGTGTCGATGGTTGATGTTTCTCTTTTTGTATTGTGAAGTGGTTGATGCTTCTTCCCCTGTTTCCTTCTAATCCTATTTTTCCCTTCCTCCCAACTCACCAAAACTATTCACAATTCTCTTTCCTTTATTCCCAAGATTATCTCATATACGTTCAAATTCTCTTTAAATAATTTTGAAGCGGAGAGTGTACCCCCAAAAATATTTTGAAATGGAGATCAACTAGAATTTTTATGATGTCAAATACGATGCATTAATCCCACTTCATATAATTAAATAAATAATCCGACATATTTAATAGAAAAATCCATATCCCATTAGAATAGATTTTTGAGAAATAATGTGATGTTAGACTTCACAACACAGGATTAGTTTTTTTTTTAAACCGTAATAATGCAAGGAATGTATTTCTTCTACTGTTTTGCAAAGCCAGAATTTCTCTCAAAAAATTGAACTAATTTATGTATTTCATAACTTAAAAGAATTGATATACACACTTTTTTTGGTTTAAATGGAACTTAAAACAGAATATATAGTAGAGATTTTTTGTTGGCAAGCAAAATAAGATGCTGTAGTCATAAAATGAAGATTCTTTCATTCCTTTCCTTCTTTCCTTTTTGCCTTGAAGAGAAAAAGGCTACCTTAAGAGCAACAAGAAGCATTTAGTCTTGATGCAGGAAAAAAAATACAACACTGTTCACCGTATACATTAGATTACCAACAAACACAACAGAGCTACACAAAATGTTGAGTAGGATATTCCTGTTCATAACCATTGTAGTCGTAGTACAGCCTCTCACCCTTCCTAATGTCCCTACTTGCAATCAAAAGAACACGGGACTCGCCGCCCACATTGTACCTCGCACACTTCACATTTTGCTTTCTTTTACCATCCCTGCATCAACGACAAGATCACAGTTAAACTCAATTCCTAGCAATAAAATGTTACAGCCATCCAAAACTCTCTTACCGTGTATGATTGTTGATTCCATTGATGAAACGAGCAATGTTGCTCCTCTTGTCAGGACATATAACAAGACTTTGTGATGGGTCCTTCGTGGAAAGCAGTGTCATCATGCTGTCTCCATCGTCGTGTTCGCGATTGTTGAGGTAATCGACATCGCCTACATACTCGGTTATGATTGTTAGGTCCTTGATGAACCTATCGGCTTCCACTGTGAACCTGTTCCACCCAATACTTGCACATAAATCCAATTCACCTAATTTGGCAAAGTACATACATGAAAGTGAATGAATATAGAGGATTCACGCACCCTTCCCGGGAATCAAAAACAACAAGAAGCGGAGGGCATTCGCCCCTTTCCATCATTCTCTTGCTGAGGTTCAATGTCTCTATGTCTTCCTTAGACATCACCTACAATGAGGGATAAGACTATAAATGTCATGAACTGTAACTTTCATCCAATTCGAATTTTAATTGTGTTCAAGGTGTACATGATGCAGGAAAACAATATGATATCATTTTTTTATCGATCAGCAAAATCTTTAAAATTTTCGGTTCACTGGAATCATATAAATCCATGCTTAATGCAAAAACACATCCATTTGAAATCCACTCAATGGGCATTGTGCTTGCAACAGTCAAATCACCCAACTCCGTGCAGAAGACTAGCAAAAAATTTGTACCTAAATGAGGATTCCCGTTCCCTAAAGCTAGGACAATAGAAAATAACACAAAGAATGCAACTCAAATCCTCAAAAAGAGGGAGCTTTACCTGCATCCCTTCCCTCTCAAGAGAGGCGCAATTGGCAGAGCGTGGAGCCATGCCGGAATAATAAGTCAGCTCATCGCTGAATGCTGCTCCAGTAGCCGTCAGGGCTGTTGCCAGCGAAGCCATCTGCTCCAGCCTCCGAGACGGGTCCTCGCTTGGATTGAAAGGCAACAACTTCCTCTTCTTCTTCGCCACCACCAATCCCCCCACCTTTCTCTTTCTCTTGTTGCAACCCGACTTCTCATCTGCAGCTCGTTGAATCCTGAAAAAATCCACAATCCTCGTCTGAATTAAAGGGAACTCTGCAACGAGATCAAAAACGCAGGATCCGGGTTAGGAAAAACCAAAAAGGCCATAAAAATCAGAAATTTGGGATTGATTAGGAGAGAAGGTTACGCTTCGGCTTGGTGGCGGCTGAGCAGGAGGGGCAGAACCAGGAGCCCTCAGGGACGCGAGCGAGGATGGGGCGGAGGCAGAAGAGGTGGAAGCCCTTGTTGCAGCCGTCACAGAGGAGGAGCTCCTGGGCAGCGTCGCCGGAGCCGCAACGCTCGCAGGTGATGGAGTCGATGAGGGCTTCTTCGTCGCCGTCGAGGGCGGATGGTCGGCGGCATGGGGCACTGGTTCTTCTCCTAAACGGAGTCTTGGGCACCGCCATTGAGGGAGAGAAAGAGGAGGAAAGGGAAAGGAGAAGATTAATGGCGATGAAATTGCTTGCTGGCGCGCGACTTCTCTGTGTTTAGCGGGAACAAAGGTCAGGTTTCGCGCGCGGTATTGGCAAGTTGGCGGGAAAGCGGGAAGGAATTTGGCGCGAAGGGTTTTGGGCCGCCGAAACGTTGATCAGGTCAGGCAACGGCCATGTTGATTTCAGGCCGAACCAAGTGCAGGGCCGAACTTAAGGGAATAATTCGTAAAATGGGCCAAAGCCCGTGGATTGTACCAGAAGTCTAAGGCCCGAATAATTGCCTTCCTAACTAATAATTGCAAAAACACACACATTACATGCATTATATTTCAAGAAGCTAATCATCAAATCAACGAAGCATCAGGAAACTCGCCTGCAACAGAAGGAATCATCTCAGAGAGCACGAGCGCATTGGATTCTGCATGGATTCTGATCAGTGGCCTCAGCCTCAGGTTCACGAACATCTTCCTAATTTGATTTCTATGCAAGCCAGTGCATCTTTAATTCCACAAATCTTTGTGTTTTAGGGCATTATAGAGATGAAACCCATGAAGGAGCAGGTCCTTGGCTCCGGCTTAAGGCCACGGGTGGAGGAGAAGAAGAAGCCTAGGCCGAAGGAGAAAGCTCTGAATTGCCCCAGGTGCAACTCCATCAACACCAAGTTCTGCTACTACAACAATTACAGCCTCAGCCAGCGCAGGTACTTCTGCTAGACTTGCAAGGGGTACTGGGCTGAAGGCGGAACCCTAAGGAATGTGCCGGTTGGAGGTGGCTCCAGAAAGTACAAGAGACCCTTTTCCTCCTCAACAACATCTTCCTCCAGCTCCATCAAGATGCCTTCTGGCCTTATACTGCATGAAAGCCACTGCCTTCCTAGTGTCAGCAGTTGTACCATCAGTAACAGTGTTTCTAACGCTGCCTATCCTTCTGTTGCTGATGGTTATTTTCCTCCCTTGAGCTTCCTGAGGAGTGGGATATTTGCAGAAGGCTTCACTCGAGAAATACCAGTAGCAATGCATGTGTCTCAGTGTTAATTCGCACTTGAATTTTACTGTTTGTGATGGACTAGGCTTCCCTAGCAGATGAGTCCATGCGTACCAAGCAGCATTAAGGAGATACAATGAAAATAAGAGCTCGAAGAAAATAACTTCTTTTTTCTTAATGGTAGTGGTGTTTGAATAGTTTTATCTCTAATGTATTCATGGATTGGTCTGGATATCATTTCCTTCACTTTCGTCCAGTTTCTCTTTCTTGATTTTGAACATTCGTAGCTTGATTAACGATCAATGCATGTCCAAATTGCAAGAGAGGATAGGAAATGCAGAAGGATATGTGAGCTCTCATTTTTGCAGAAATGGAGGGATGATGTCATAAAAAAAATGAGAAAGAACGATAATTTTCTATATTTACTTATTGAATCATGGAAGTGGAACTCGAGTTACAGCCTTACAAGACTCGAGTCTCCATGATGATGCATTCTTTTTCTCCTTAAAGCATGTGTGGCACGCCCCATCTCATCATTCCGACAGAGATTCTTCCAGCCACGAAAGCATAAAGGAGCTTCAGAATGCGACCACCTCGCAGTGTCCATTGCTTCACATGGTGTCATGTTTCAATGTTTGGACAAGCTGTGGGCGCTACAGCAGACAATTTGAACCATGGTGAGTTTGAAACTTATGGGCGACTGCATCCCCCATTGGCTCCACTTTGTTCCTTATTTTCAAAGTAATTTTCCCAATGTCTCGTAAGTGGACTCTGTGAGGTGAATTAAAATCGGCAATCTGTTCAACTGTTTAGTCAAAATCCTGTCCGAAAAACTTTTTTGTCATTGGATTAGTGGTGTAGTTCTATAAGCAATGCTTTTCTCTCTCACAGCAGGCGAAAAATAAAAAGCCGAACATTTTTTTCGTTGAGTCGCGACGAACAGGGCTATAGTTTATATTGAATGGCCATGTTTGACATTGCTATAGTTCTTGCATGATAACTACTATATTGTAGAATTTTGTATTTTCGAGTAGTTAATCAGCTAGTTGACGAAATAGTTGTTATAATGTCTCGTCGAACTGAAACCACGACTTCCTCGAACCATCCCTCGTTTACCTTCTCGACCTAAACCGGACCCATTTGCAGGTCAGTGTCTTATCGAGTCATATTATATCTAGAAATATAAATAAAAAAAATAATCAGATCATATATAAAAATCCTCTTGCCACGTTTTTTATTTATCCTCGTCTTTCTGCAGTAAAATTTTTTTGCTTTCTCGAGACTCGTATTTCCGTCCAGGATCAGCTTGCGTTTTGGGCTAAATTTGATTTGATCAATTTAAATACGACTAAGATAACTATGATTTTGCTTGTTTTTGATTCAGTCTTATTCTAATCCACCGCTCCTCATTTGTATTTCGTTTCCTACATACAATACAATTCACTTCTGAGTTTCGTATCTGACCATTCACCTGCAGACCATTCCAACCCGGCTCAAATTCTGGCCCGATTCAAGTGCTAACTCACCCTCTTAATGAAGGTTTAAGTTTCCATTTTGGCACCCTGAAATAACCAATATATTTCTATTACTCTAGACACTTATCGTTAAAATTATTTTTATTTCGATTTCCGCAAAAATAAGTTTTTTTTTATATTTTGACCATAATTGACTTTACTTTGATTATATTTTAATTTCAAATTAAAATTATTATAATTTTTTAAAAATATATTAAAAAAATAAAAAATTTCAAAAAATTTATAACTCATTTTACCATAATATTAAATAATAATTTAATTAATTTTGATAATCAATTACTTGTATAGTCAAATTTTTTATATTATTATATAAAAAATAAAAAATATGAAGAAATTTAATAACTAAAAAAAATAACATAAGTAAAATTAACTTATCATTAAAATAGACTTTAAAATCTAAATATATATAACCTATTAATTATAATATAATGTAATTAATCATCATAAAAATATATAATTGAAAAATAATACAGCAAAATGTGAATCATATGATTTGCAATTTTTAAAAATTGCAAAAGCACTTTTTCTAAAAGTTTTAAATTGTTTCCAAACGATTTGGAGAAGATAAAAAAAATCAAAAAAAATTTGTGCACAGGCACCTCCATGCACATCCAAGGACGTGGCCTTCTTCCTTCTCACCATGTGCCCCATCACCTTCGTTCCCTTCCCTCTTCTTAAAACCTCCCTCGCCATTTTTTTTGTTTTCTAGTCTTCGAGAAAAACCAAAAATAGTAGCTTTATTCAGATGGCTTTAAGGCAGAATGAGAAGATAGAGAGGGCAAAGCAGACCAAGGATTCCACCACAGAGAAGGTGAGGAAAGCTACGGAAACAACTAAGCAGAATGCGTGAAATGTCTCTGCTATTTTGGTAGTGGTAACGAGGTACAACACCATAACAAGAAAGAGTCAATTTTAAACCATTCCAATCGGTTGAATTGAGAGAATTTGAGGTATAATTCTATTAATTTTGATGTTTGGATGACCAATACTATTTAGAAATTACTGGAATTAATAATTTCAATAATTTCTAATTTTGAATTTGAATTCCGGATGAAATTGAGTGAAATTTACAATTTCGGTTGGAATTGGATGAGACCCACGAGAATAGTAATTTTTAATTAAAATTAAGAATTTCTCACCCAAAATTTCACCCAATTTTTTATATCTAAAATTATATAATTTTTTTATCTGCTCATTATTTTTTTTCACATTCTTATAAAATTTCAATACTATAAATTAACTTTTTTTTAATTTAAAATATATGTTATTGATTGAATATTTTTTTAAAAAATTATTCTATTTTTTATTAACTTATCAAATATTTTAAACCACAAAATTTTTTTCTCTACTCATTAATTTTTTTACATATTTTTCTAAATATTAATACTTATGGATTATCAAATTCCAATTTAAAATATATTTTATTGATTGAATAAATATTTTAAAAATTATTTTTTTAACATAAATATTTTTTTAATATTTATATATATTTTAACCACCAAAATATATTTTATTAATTTATTTATTAAATATTTATATTTTAAAAAATAAAAAATAAAAATAAATAAAATACAATAAGAGTAATTTTATTTATTTGAAAATAATTGATTTTTATTCCCAATTTAAATACCGAAATTTACGAAATTAACAGTATTGATAATTATTTAATTTTACTTTAAAATATATTTAAACACCGAAATTATCAATTCGACAAATTCTTTTAATTCTCCAGAATTAGCTAAATTGATAATTTTATTAATTTCAAATGGGAATTCCCTGTGCTATATTGGTAGTGATAACGAGGTACAACACCATAACAAAAACGAGTTATGCAGATGACCCAACAATCACGACGTGGGAGCTCATCAACGAGCCCGATTACTCTGGAGACACAGTGAACATACGTACACCGATCCGTTCGTGCATGCATATATCAGTTTTTTGTATTGTTTCAAATTTATCTTAAATCTCGATGAATTCTATTCTTGCACACAGGCTTGGGTGCACGAGATGGCGAGCTACCCCAAGTCACTGGACAATAAGCACTTGCTTCATTCAGATCGGAATGGAAGGGCTCTATGGTGACTCGATGCCAGACAAGAAGCAGTACAACCCAGGCTACCAGGTCGGCACCAATTTCATCGCCAACAACCTAAAAATATGTGATGACAAACTTGACCGTGATCATTAACTTTTAATATGGTTAAACATAGTCCTGACATAATGCTTTGTCGTCCTTTTGATCTAGGCTACCATCGAAGAGCGATGAAAAGCATGATACATTCTCTCAGAGATGGCTGTGGATCCACTCCGACAACGCGGGGAAGATCTCGAAGAAGCCTCTAGTGATGGTGGAGTTCGAGCAAGATGTGTACATGAGCATGGTTTCCGGCCTTCTTCTCCTCATCACTTGGCTCCCGACCTTCGTCTCCATCCTCATCCTCTTCCTCCCTCTCCTTGCCGTCGTAAGATCAGAGACATCACCTCCTGCATGATCGAGTCTTCATCGATGCGCCTCCGTGCTGCATCTTCGAGTGACCGGAAGAACCAAAAGAACTTCCGTGAGAGCTCCACCTCCTTCTTGCTGCACCTTCATTGCCCTGCTTGTTCCATCGTTCCCAAAAAACAGTGCTGCAAAATACGAAATCAGTTAAAGGGCTTTTAGGCTGAAATCAAATCGGCTGAAATGTTTCGGCAATGTCCCAAACCAAAATGTTTCGGCCGATTTTTTGAACCACGGTTTGAATTGTTTGATTCTCGATTCTTAGCCCGAGCCCAGCCCGATAATATCAGGGACCAAGCCCATGCGCCAGATAAGAAGCATTGACCTGCAACATAGCCACGGCATCAAATCCCATCCGCCCATTTACAGCCTCAATCTCTCATTTTCCAGTGGCGCACAACGCGCTCGACCGACGGAAGTGGGCACAGGTAAAAAACACCACCACCATCCGACGTGTCGCACAACTGGCCCAGAACTCTCCGCCGGATCCCAGTAAATCCCACTAACCACATCGTTGTTTGACCGACCCAAGGTCAACTCTCCCGGCTTTGGTCGGCACTCTCCCGCTAAATCTGAGCCGTCGGATCCGAATAGAAATGTCCGGAGCGCGCCCGCGCGCCCTTATTACCATCACGCCGTTCACGTGATGCCCATGTTCCAAGATAAGAATAAGTAGCCTGAAACCCTCATCTTCTTCTCTGACCTTTTGAAAATTAAACAGCTATGCTTGCCAACAACTCTGCCTTCATCTTCTACTGTCTTCTGTTGAATTAATCTTTGGAGCTCTTCTCCTCAATCAGAAATGGATGATGCTGAGATCCCTCCCTACTTCCTCTGCCCGATATCGCTGCAGATCATGAAGGATCCCGTTACGGTGGCATCCGGCATCTCCTATGACCGGGGAAGCATTGAGAGGTGGCTCTCGGCCTACGACCGCAATACCTGCCCGGTCACCAATCAGCTCTTGATTGACCGCTCTGTCACGCCGAACAACACCCTCCTCCGACTCATCCAGTCGTGGATCGCTGGCGCAAGGAGGTCGAAGAACACCGCCTCAAATGATTTGCCAAAGCCAAGTTTTGACGCGTCGAAGGTATGTCAAGAGCTTGATGAGACGGCGGGAGAGCCTCAGCTGCAAATGAGATGTCTCAAGAAGATCAAGATGCTTGTTCAAGAGGATGATGAGCGCAAGGTTGTTATGGAGAAAGCTGGTGTCACCTCTCTTGTTGCAACTCTGATTACGAAGCCCAGCTCGCCGGAGATGCAGCATCTCGGCGATGATTTGGATGTGGTCGGTGAGGCGGTGACCGTGATGCAGCTACTCAGCCCGTCTGCGGAGACATTGAAACAAATATCCACTGTTGAATTGCTGAGGTCCTTGGCGTTGGTATTGCAAAGTGGTACTTATCAAGCTCGAATTCACGCGGCTCTTCTCCTGCGAGCTGTGCTCAAGGCGGACAATGATGCCTTCAAAGCCGATCTACCGGCAGTGATGTTCGACAGCATCGTAGAGATACTGAAAGATCAGAACTCAAGCAACAGAATAACCATGGCTTTGTTATCAATTCTAATGGAAGTTATGCTTCACGGAAACAACATCAACAAGGTTATCCAAGCCGGAGCAATAACAGTGTTGGTAGAACTATTGATGGAGGAGAGGGAGGACCGGAGAATGAACGAGGCAATGCTGTATGTCCTGGAGCTGTCCTGCAGGAGAGCCGCAGGCCGGACGGCCTTACTAGCCCACTCGGGAGGGGTGGCAGTGGTGGCTGGAAAGATATTGAGGGTGTCACATGCGGCAACGGAGCGCGCTGTGAAGGTTTTGCTGCAGCTTTGCCGCTACTGTGAGGGTCCAAGGGTCGTGGAAGAGATGATGGAAGTAGGGGGTGTAGCCAAGCTGTGCATGGTGGTGCAAGTGGAGAGGAACCAGAAAACCAAAGACAGAGCCAAGGAAATATTAGGGTTGCATCTCAAGTCCTGGAGCAAGTTCCCTTGCTTTCCTCTAAATTGCCTGCCATAAAAGAAACATGGCTTCATGAATACTTTTTATATTCTTTGTAATTCTTTTGGTCTGTAACATAAACCTGTGTGTTTGATCTTGTATTTTGTAATCTTCTGGCTTGTCTGTGATCTGGATTACAACAGAAGGATGATAAGTTGTGGATGTAAACTGTTGTTGGTTATGGTGCAGTATGATATCTACTGGTTGGATTCTTCTTTTGGCTTTTTGTTGGATTATAAAACGATACTTCCCTGAGAAAGAAGATGTACAGTGCTAATGATATGTGCGAAGCTAAGTGGTTTTCTTGCATTGATGAAAGCTAGAATTCTATGGCATTGTTTGGTTGGAAATTAAGATGGATATCAAGGATTAAAATTAAAATATAAAAAATAATTTAATCAAATTTTTGATATTAAATATTAATTTAATTATTAAATAATTTAAAATTTTTTTTCGAATCATTATGTCTTTAAGTATATTATTTGAATAAATAAAAATAAGGATAATATAATAATTTATTTTTTTAATAAAAAATAAAAAAATAATTTGACTAGTTTTAAATATTTAAATAATAAATCGGTTAAGATAAGATGATTACGATCTTAATCTCAAACTAAACCTACCGTAAATGTCTTCGGAGAAATGCAATCGAGATATGGTGCCGGTGGTCAAAGGATATCTAAGCCTTCCAGTGGGACCAGGCAAGTGTCGGTACTACGTTATATCCTCGAGTTTGATTTTTTTTTTAATATTTTTTTATTTAGAAAAAGGAGAGTTGAATTTTGAGAGGAAAATTTGTTTTGGTCATACGTCGGTTGAGAGTTACTTGATACTTTAAGACTGAAGCATTCGTGATGGCCTGAAAGAGTTACTTGGTCATACGATATTTCTTGTATTTTTGGCCTATCGTATCTAATGCAAGTGAACATTGATAACGCGATAGATTTAGTTCATTATAATTTTAGAAGTAATTGATTCCTTGCGAAAATCGATGTTTTCTCTCATTTTTAGACGACGACATTAAAAAGTTCAAAATATTAAGAAAGAGATTCCTTCGGTCCTCGTTGCTTATTCTTTATACAAACTCAGATGATCCCAAACAAATTATTCTCTAAATTGTCAAAATAAGCGTTTGGAATAGCGTATAAAACCATTATTGCAAGTGTAGCTTGATGTCGAAGACATGAAAATGTCAACTTCTACCATACGGAGTGGCCGTGCTTTCTTCGCAGTCGGTCTTTTTCATTTTACGATTTTTTTTCGATCAAGAAAAAATGTCATCCGCGTACAATTTTTTTTTTCCTTTTGTTTTCCCGATGAAATATAGAGCTCCAACATTAATTTATTTTATTTTATTATTAAATTAAGGTATTATAAAAAATTTAAGAATTTTCGGATTTTAAATTGTTATATAATTAATTTTAATAAAAAAAAAATTAACTTATAAAAATGATTTATCAATATTAAATTTGATTTTCATGATTTTGCATCAAATAGTACCTTAGGTAGCAACTCGTGAAGGTCCATCGGGCCGGTAATCCGCTCCACGGCCACAAAAAAAACGGCCAGCCCATTTGCAGCCATCGATTAATTTTAAAAGTCGTAATAGCTGATGTTGTCGTTTCCGTGTTCAAGTCAGCCACATTAAATCAAAGAGCAAAATCGTATTCTATTGACTGGTCGAGCTCCGACTGTATACAACAAGAGATACGTTCAATTAGGCAAGACTCGTCTGCACGACAAGATCCGCAGTTTATACACAAAGAATGTTTCGGAATTGGAATTCACGACTGACCGAGCGAATGATTTGTGTGCAGCTAGCAAAATAAACATGTGAAATCACGGAAAAGGGCGTAAATTTAGGAGATTTCCAAGCTTGTGGATTACGTTACAATGGCATCATCAATGTCGCGGCAATGATCACCAGCCTTACTCCCCCGCACTGGTCTCGCTTCCCGACGTATTAAGTGTTGGACGCCGGATGCGCATGGTCCCCAGGCTTACATGCGCGCGGCCCCTGCCTCAGCCCGGCCGCTTGCTCCCTCCCGTGCCGACACGACCCGCTTCCTTCACTGTGCTGTCCTTTTCCCTCTCTTTTTACCGTCTCTCTTACTCTCCCTCAAATCCAAAATATTTGACGGTGAAATCGATCACTAACCTCCAGGTTTCCGTTCAAAAGAACGAAAACCAGTTTGAAGATCATTCTCGATGCTACCTAAATAATATGATCTTTGTTAAGTTTTTTCTTGGGCATTTCGTCGAACAACCTCAAATTATGCTGTGAATTTAACTTCTGATAGTAGCTGTTGTGGCACAGTCGTTCCACAACTAGTACGAGGCACGATTTGAGCCCAAGAAAAAGGCGAAATATGCTCCGCGACTAGTTTGTTGCATGAGGAAAGGATACCTAATTCTTTTGTATCATTGCATCGTGCGATAGTTAACACGCCTGGTCTCTTGTCTTTGACAACATGACCTTGCGAATCGCAACGAGGAGAATGTTAAGACTTGTGAGCTCGTTCAAGGAATCTCTTTTTCGGCTAGAGAATAAAGAATTCTAAGTATTGGATAGTTCAAGAAAAAGGAATTTGTGTCCTTGTTCTCGAGATGTGATAGATCTGTTGTGTGACACTTGAGGGAAAAATTCGAGTGACCGATAATGCAGTGGCTCTTTGGCAATCTTCTTTTATTTTTCCTTGCTACTTTAAGAGTTTGGCAAGAAGAAATTTACCGTAAACGATGAAGAATGGTAGTAGCAAATAAATAAAACGAAGATTTTACAATACAGAATATCATCGTTACTCAATACTCATCTTAATCGCTAATTGCGATCATCACGTAATCATTAAAATCGAAACGAGTTCTAGTTGATCAATATAAAATCAAGAAAAAGCCAGATCAGAAGGCATGCAAACTTTCTTTTGGCAGTTTGCTCTCCCTTGTAAACTAATCTTTCTCTGTTAAAGCAACGGACCATAACAAACAAACACATCGAAATCACATGAAAGCAATGCACGAGGAGGAAAAGCATCTTTGTTAGAGTTCCGCAATTTCTTCATAGATATATCCCCCCACTTTCTCCGGTCCCGTCGCCCCCAAGCGTCGCCATCCACCCGCGTCCCCGGCCTACTCCTCCCTTCTTCCCTCCATTGCCGGGCGGCTATTTCCAGCCAACCCACCACCACCATGTGGACCTCCAAATGAACTTCTACTATGCTTCTTATCCATCTGTACTACTAACATTCCTATGCTCCATGCAACAGGTCAAATCGTGGATCCCCGAATCATATGCTAAAATGACATCTCTGAAGAACCTTCTTCTGCTTGGCTTTGAGACCTTTTCGTAGTCTTCACGGAAGTGGTACTGTAGAAAAGGACTTCATAACGACAAGTAGAATTCACGTGACAAAGCTCAAATCAGTGAAGATTTTTTAGATTATGAGAGTAGTATTGATTCCACCATCCATTTTATCTGATACTCCCGTGATCCTTTTGTTTTATGTTCTTGAATTTTGGTGGAAGAATCAAAACCCTAACCCTAAATATGATCTTCATCCAGCGGTAGAGATGCATACCTTATTAAGAACAACAATTGTCAGAAAAACAAGAAAAAGCTCTTTTCTATTGAACTATTTCAAAATTTTTCAAAATTATTCCTGAATTACATGCATCATCCATGGGTTCAAGTAATGGAAATATGATCTTTATATGTATTTGACTAGGTCCACTAGTTCATATTCTAATAACAACATCAAGATCCAGCAATCTCTGCATTTATGATCCAGTGCAAGAATGATATGCATGGGACGTAGACACCATTTAGTCGGAAAGATGATGCGTAATTTGATTATAACTCTAATGTGGTTGTCGCTTCACAGCTTATCATGTTCGATCGATAAAGTAACTTATGGCAGTTTATTATCTTGTGGGTCATGCAAATCCAGTAAAGAGAATTTGAGGAGGAGAGAAAGGAAAAAAGCTTTTCTTTCTTTATCATATCATATATGGCCACTATTGGGAAAGGTCCATTATCTCGCATACAAAGATGACAATGATGGATTGATGCAAAATGATTGCGTGGGTGCAAGAGAAAAAGGAGCTCCAAATTCTTGTTAGGAACAATAATGCAAACAGTAGAACTGTATCTTCTTATAAAAAGAAAAGACTTTGTGATTGTAGAGATCGAAATATTAATTTCTTCATTAAAGCTAAACTGTCACATTTGTGTGCGCATGAATTGTTGGAATGTAATAAAGAATAGAAAAAAAAATGCTTTTACTATATTATTACAATATATGCTATTTATAAATATTATATGACTTTTTTATATAACTTAAATAGATGAATTAAGAGTATAAAATGAACCAAAGTATTACTGATTAATTTGAATTTTACCAACCCATACATAATATAATTTGGTTTAAAACCGGCAATCTCTCCTTAAATCGAAATTTCATTACCATGAAATGCAAAAATCTCCAATATCATTTCTTTTGATATGCCTCATTGGTTTGTTATGTCATCTAACCTTCAATCATGCTTCAAAAATAATCCTAACTATTTATATCATTGACTTTTACACTCCATGATGCTATTTCATTTTTTGTGAAGATATGACTGATAATTTTGTTACAGAAGTTTTTCATCTACTTGAGAGCAAAGATTTGATGGTGAAAAATATGATACTTGTCCTTGATGCTAGGTCTAGAGATTCCATATGTATTGCATTTTCAAGTCTAGAGTTATTCTTTAAAAGTTTTGACATAGTCACAATAATTTGAATATCATCAATTTTAGTAAACTTATCAATGATTGTGATAAAAAATTCATCAGTAGTAATCTCATTTTAAAGAATGTGATTTTTATTGTATCTTTCTAAAATTTGCTCAATTTTCTTTGAATTTAGATCTCCACGGTTTTCATTTGAAGATAAATTATCTTGATCATTTCTTGGATTATAGCTTTCTTCAGGTTCTACCACAACTTATTTTTTCTCTTCAATAAGTCTTGGTTGTTTATTCATTTTCTTTGATTGTAAATATGCACGAAGATTGTCACTTTGGCCATCTTTATTATATTTTTTATGCAAATGATTATAATCTCCTTTACACATTTCATTCTTATAATTTGTTGAAGAATAGCTTCATCTACTAATTTAAAAAAATAAATATTGTGCTTTATGATTTTGAGCACGTACGTTTTTGAGTTTTAAAAACTCACTGTTGTCTTCGTTAATTTCAATCTCCACATAATCATTTTCCATTAGATTCTATAATAAGTTTGATTTTAATATATATCACATTATGATATTCTATTTTCGATAGTTGTTCTCATATAGTTAGAATAGTAATGAAAAAAAGTATATTATCATCAACTCATTGTAGACTCATGATTATCGATTTTTTTTTAGAACCAACACGTTGCACTTATACGTCGTTGATCACCTAATTTATGATATCACTTTATTGAAATAAATGAAAAAATAGAGAGAAAAAACTTGTCAAGAAACTATATATATATATTTTTTCCTCTACAAATATTATTGTAATATATAGGCTATTTATAAATATTACAGGACTTTTTTGTATAACCTACATATATGAATTATAGTACCAAATGAATTAAAATATTAGGGGTCAATTTGAATTTTACCACTTTCATAAATAATCTAAAATATTTTATAATATATTTTGATTTAATTTTAATATTAACAGTTAGGAGAAGAGATGTAAGGATTCACCGAAGATCATTAGAATGAATCACACTTTCCTCTACAATCTGCTATTCACCTTTTTAAGAGTTGTCAAATGTTCCCCTTACTTCAAGTTCTTCACTCTACCATCACTGTGTGTTAGCATCATCGCTGCTGCTGCTAATCTTTGTGCAAAAGTGAACAAATTAGAGCGCTAAAAGGCAAAACTTTTCATGTCTTTGACTCACCCATGGACGGCGAGAATGAAAGGGAACGCTCTTATAAGTTCCAGGAGACAAAATCATAGGCCTTGATGCCCAGAATAATGGAAACACCTTTTCCTGTGTGGCACTAGCCATTGTGGGGTTGGCCCATCCTTTTTCTCTCATCTCTACCAACCCAGATAATAGTAATGGAATGCAGGATTAGGGTTAGGGTTTCCCAACGCCCAAGTAATCCAGCTACTTGTGACAGAACAGACAGTAAGACAAAGGAGCATAAGACCATCAAAAAGCAATGCTCCCATGGTGGGCTCTCAATGATGTGCAAGCATAGATGATTGGCTTAGCTACAACATAATAATAAAGGACTCAAAAACCCTAAAGAGGGGTCGCTATTAGTGTTAAGAGCTTGCAGCACTAAAATGCTTAGGGCTATACCAAGTAGGTTACCTCGGGCTGTGGGTGCTTTATTAGGGTTAAGCTTCAAGTTGTGACTGGGGTTCAGGTCAAGATTCCCACAATGTAACGAAGGGACAGTAATTCTGCTCAAGAATTATAGGGAATGATGGGTGCCCCCCACCTTTGGATTTTATGTTGGTGGTCCTAGGATACCCAAAGATTGAGGAGAAAGAAAATTAACAGGTCTTCTTGCCCTAGAGGATGTGTGGTGTGATCCCTAAAGTGTAGGGTATGCCCCCCGCTGGATGTTTTGGAAGGATTCTTTGGAGTATCTTCAGTCTCCAACTTCTTCTACTTTTGTTTTATGTTGGATCATGGATTTTGTTTATACATACGTGCAGATTAGAACTGCGTCCACGCATATCTCAAACTTAAGCTAAACGAAGAGAGATCCGGAGTTGATAAAATGATGCAGATTGTGAATGTATTCACCGAAGATGTGGATCTTCTTCAAAATGTTTTCGTTGATAACATATGTAACTATGACTAATTAATAAAAATAGCTAAAGAGTTTCAAGTTGTCAGGCAGCTTTCATGCAGCTAATCATGCTGCTATCAGCTCTGTCAACAGTATAACAATCACAGTGGAGGATAAAACACATTGTTTTTTCTTTAATTTATCCGTCCATCATGAACCCCTTTAACCTTAATCACGAGTGTTTTTGTCGTAAGCTTCAAGATTGCCTTGGAAAATTTTTCCTCGATCTCTCCTTGTCCTTCACAATAGCCTTTTAGTAGCACAAAGTGTGAGAAAATATATGAGAGCATCGAGTGTCGAAGTGTGGAACTAAAAGGAAGTTGCTCTATGATTTTACACCAACAATTTCAGTTAATTATTGAAGAAAAAAAAAAACTTTTAAGTATATTCTTGCCCGTATTCGAAAATGCATTCAGAGGATGGCAGAAGCAACAAGTTGAAAGAGGAAATCGCATTTCCAGAATATCATCTTCGATCAGATCATTGGCCGCTAATTTCTCATCAGATGTAATTGTTATTAGTTGGCTACCGTGGACCATATCGTTTTTAGGCTTCGTTGCAAACAGAGCCGAAACCTAAGACAAATCATATACTTTGCTTGATGTATGGAATGATTTTGTACACTGACAAGGGGGAGGCAGCGTGGCAGCGAGCAGGCGGATGATCCCTACAAACCCCACAAGAGACTGCCACTCTGCCAGCCTGAGAAGCCTTTGATTGTACCGTAGGACCACCTTTTTTTTTTTATCCTGTTCCCGAGGGGCTCCTCTGCCACCACCGCCTGCATTCCGATGAGAAAAGAGAAGGGCTTGTTTCCCGGAATATTCTCTTCCTCCGGCGCTATTTTATTCTGTTCCGGCTGACCACCAACCGGATCCCGATGCGCCGCGTCATGTGCTATTCTGCGCCTCTCCACGTTATAAACCGGGCCCGCCAAAGGCGTACGTTAGAGCCCTGGCGCCCGCGAATGACGTTTCCCATCAACTGCTGACGCCATAGTTGTCTTCTCGTGAGATGAAAAAGACGCGCTGGGAGACAAAAAACCGCGAGAAAATGAAACGTTTTGTCGCCCGTAACCGTGAAAAAAAAAGAAATATTGCAAGAATATTATTGTCTTTTCCGTATAACTCTCTTTTTTTATTGCACTTACTAAAAACGAAATTCAGCTGTATACATGCTATTACATTTCTGCGGGTGTATTTATGCAATTTCACATACTCGAATGGCTGTTTATGCAAAAATCATCTCGTGTTTTCTAGAGGAAGACTAGATGAAAATTTCTGGGATTAAAAAATAAGGCAATTGAAGACATTTTTTACTATATTTGCAAATATAATGTCACATCCGGGAGCAACTTTGTTTAAAAAAAATATAATTAACAGACGAAAAATTTTAAAAAAGGAAAAATTCTAATCCAACGATGATGCTCCATGTTTATGGCAATTTCTCCATCATTGACATCGGTTCCCGGCGACTGTGATGTAAATTTGATTGCGACCAGAGAAAAATGCTCCGTAATTTGACATGTTTGAGGGGTCAATTCGGCAAATCAAGACAATTTGTCATTTACTTTCGCCATCTTTTAAAACCCTCCTTCCGGACCTTTGATTGGTCATCGCCTTTTGACTAATCTCGCCCTGTGAATGCAATTGCCATCGTCTATTAATTATTGTAATTTCGAGGTTATTTTTGCAAAACTTGGTATTTAAATTCCAACGAGACGATATATTGACGGGTCAAAAGGTGACCGGCTACAGCCGGTGTTGGAACCGGCAGCGACCCGAGATCCTCGTCGAATATTTACCGGCTCGGCCTCGGGCCTCGACATTAAGGGCGAGCAGATCCTCCTCTCTCCCTCAAATCATCATTAATCTCACCATATCTCCCCATTTAAACCCATAATAAACCGCCGGCTCGTGAGAACCGAACCGGACCGGTCCGGTCCGGCTCGAGGTCTCCTTTTTTATAAATGTCGCCTCCTGCTATTTCGCCTTTCCGGTTTCCGTCTTCAGTCGCCCGCGGTTGGACCTTGGACTGAAACCGGATCAGTCTTCTGCTTCGGATTCGGATCCTGGCGATGTCGGAGCTCCGAGAAGCGCTGCGCCGCCTCTGCTCCGGCCTCGGCTGGTCGTACGGCGTGGTCTGGCGCGTCGATCGCGGGAATCCACGGTAAAGCTTCTGCCACAGTTCAAAGCTTTCCTTTTCAGTTGGATTTCTTCTGTTTTCCACCTTCTTCTTCGTCGTCATCTTCTTCTTTCCTTCTCTTTTTTCGATGTTTTGTGTTTTGGTGTTTATGCATGAAAATGATTTTTTTTTTGGATTTTAGCTGTGTTTTGGGTAGAAAGTTTTTTTTTTTCTTTTTTGTAATTTTTGTCTTAGATTGAGGTTTTTGTAGGCGAATATTCTGATGAAATTTGGGGTGCTTTTGCTTTTGCGGACTCAGTGCTGAGCTCCTTTCAGGCCTTTTGATGGAGTTGCTTTTTCGCTTTTTGATCTGTTCTTTTGTATGGATTTTCGTATCCTTTGTTGATGCAATTGGGAACTAGTCCATTATTTTTTGTAATATAAGTTTTAAACTGAAAGGCAGTTGCTCCTGGTCTTTGATTTGGAAAGGTTGGTGCAAGTACTGAGCTTTTCTGTTCTTCACTAACATTGATGGCCAACTGAATCCCAGAATACTGGTGATGGAAGCAAATTATTGTGAAGAACAGTTCAGACCACTGATTACAAAGATGTTTGATCAGGTCCATTTGGTTGGAGAAGGGTATGTTTTCACCTTTATTGCCATTTTTATTTATGATACTGCCACTAATTTCTTGGCAACTTTGGACTTGAAATGTGCAAAAATCCTAATTTGGTCTTTCTAAAACAGTTATTTTGCTTCACCACTCGGTTTGCTCTTCAAGTTATTCCATTTTCACGAATGTTTGAGCTCTTTTCACCTTATAGTTGGTCGTGGATCTGCAATGCAGCCATGTATTTCTAAATCTGCTAATTTTTCTTTGTTTGGGTAATTTTTTTTTTTGTGGGGAGGTAACGTGGTGTACCTGTTTCCTTTTTCAGGACCATAGGACAAGTTGCTGCCACTGGGCAGCACCAATGGATTCATTCCAATGGTAGTTCCAAAGAATGGAGCCCAAATGGTACAAACAACAATCCAAAAATGTCTCAGGTAAAGCTGAATGTTGTCTCTTTTCTCCACTGCAGAAATATTGGAGCATTATTGGGAATGTGGAAATGTAGGTTCTCTGCAAGAAATATTGAATTTATGAGGATTTACTAAGGCAGTGATATCTCGATTTATGGGAACTAAAGCAACTTATAAACACAAATTTATCTTTTCCAGGATCTAATGCAATACAACTGAGGGCAGATAAAGACAAGTTTCATCAAAGTTGGGAGGGGTTTGAGACTGTGCAGTTAGAGATAGTATAAAGCTGCTGTCAGCAGTAGCTTGTGTCCTTAATGAGTTTGAAATTAGTAATTTGCCCTGAATGCTGAACTAGGATGGAGAATAATACTTAATGTTTTGACAACCTACTTCTGTGTTTCTTAATAGGTTATTCTAGACATGAATTTTTGTTGTGTCCTGAAGCATTTGATTTTCTGTTTTTTTTGGACATTATTTGATGTTTACTGTAGGCATCTCACACTTAAAATTCTGCTTTCTTATATTAGTAAATCTGTCTTTCCAGGATGACAGCAAGTGGTACTGTCAATTTTTATCGGGGATTAAGGTTTGTAATCAGTGTATTTACTGTGTTCATCTTATTCGTTTGCATTTTATGCAAATATTCCTGGTTATCTATCCCTTCTTTATTTCTGGATGAAATCATCTGCTTTCAGCTCATATACTGTTACTTGTACTGAGGAGGTTCTTATTTCTTTCAGACCTTGGTTTTTATCTGTCTGCCAGCACAAGGAGTAGTTCAGTTTGGTTCTTCCCAACAGGTCATTTTCTAAAGCAGTCATTAGGGCTTTGTATGCTACAACTAGAGTAATCAATGTGCTAGTATATTCATACACCAGATACCAATTATCTTATTTATCCTTTTTTTTCTTTAACAATTCATCTAGTTACAAATCTTGTTCTGAAAAGCTATCTTTTCATACTGATTTTAATGTCATTCTCACCAGATGTTTGAGGATTTGGAATTCGTGAATCTGGTTAGGTCCTCATTTCAAGTGAATGGTATAAAAGGGCCTTCTCTCCTTGGAGATGCGCAAAAAGTTACAAAGATCCACATGCCACATGGTCAGTTGAGAACTTCTGTTTCTTTTGGAGATTGGCACACCTGGTTCAGGAGCAACAATTCCTTGTATGATTCAATCGGCAAGGAGTACACAGAGAAAGCTCAGTCTTTGACGCACCTGGTCCATCCATCTAGCCTTTTCTCCACAGATTCTTACCTAATTTCCAGGTGCCAGGATCTGGATTTGGCAGCGTTACCATCATCTACCTCCAGTTCAACATATGCAACTAGAAGAAATAGCAACCTTTTTCAGCAACCAAACTCCACTGGAAATTCGCATTGCTTCACCAATCAGAGTCAAGCAGCTGTGACCAATATACAGTTATCAGAAACCATACTACGATCTCATTCTAGTTTATCTAATAATTCAGCTGGTACCTATTGGAATACACACCTATGGAACACAGAAGTCAATTTACCAGTGATGGAGCCAAGAATGCCTTCTGGGATGCACATGCAAGGACTTCCAAGCACATCACATGTTCCACATTCTTCTTGTATGAGTGCGTATAACCATTTCCATGGGGATTCACTTGCATCTAATGGAATGTATGGATCCCTTGGTGCTAAGTCTGAGATAGGTATGACCAACACGTACAATTCAGAGCAATTGATAGATTTTAAGCATGTACCATCTTCATTTAATACTATGGAAGGTGATCCTTTTACTTGCAATAGTTTTTCCAACATCAACTCCTCTAATCCACAAGGTTCTCAGTTGGTTTGTTCTAAAGATGACTTGATGGACCAGAATGGCTTGACATATCAACAACAAGAGCTAGTGTGTGAGACCTCTAGTGCAATGGTAAACGAAAATAATGCAGTCCTTGCTACTTCATGTGGTTTGGACGAGAAAAATTCTATTGGTTGTGGTGCCACGAATCAGCCACCTTGTATTTCTGTCGAGAATTCTATGGCGAGTACCTCCAACTCTATTGACAAACTGAATAATGAGTTAGAGAATCCTATGAGTTTAGTTGAAAATCTTCTGACAGATAATGACTTTTTTGAGGGTTTGGAACTGGATCTGGACCAAAGTACCCTTCAGGATTGGGATAGCATACTAACGCCAATGAACAGTGGAAGCAAATCAAAACTGGAGACTGCTTTTCCAGAGTGCATCTCAGAGTTGAACATGAGCTCCAAAACGGGTGTTGAAAACAATTCTATTGCAGAGTCTGGACTGGAACAATTATTGGATGCCATGGTGACTGGACATTTTAATTTAGCTTCAAGTCATAATTATTTGGATACAAAGACTAATCTCATTGCCAACTCTGGTTCAGAGAACCAATGTTCTACATCTAAAATTGGAGTTGTTTCTCAATCATACCAACATGAGGTCCCATTAGCAGATCTTTCTTGTTTTAGCCAGAATTCAACCGTATTAATTCCTGATTGCGGTTTAGGAGACAGACATGTATCTCTGAAGGAGTCAGTATCAAAGTCGCAAATTAGTTCCTGGATTGATGATAGTAACAGCCTGAATGCAGAAAGCAGTGTGACTAATCAGCTTAAGAGGCCTGAAAGAGTCGCAAAGGTTGTTAGGAGACGGGCCCGACCTGGAGAAAGTACTCGGCCAAGGCCAAAAGACCGCCAGCAGATACAGGATCGAGTGAAGGAGCTAAGAGAAATAGTGCCTAACGGTGCAAAGGTGCTGAACTTAAAATTTGTTTTGTTTTGCTAGCCAAGTTATAATTAGTCACTTCATATATTCATTTGATTGGTTTCTTTTGATGTTACAGTGTAGCATTGATGCTTTGTTGGACCGAACCATCAAACACATGCTATATTTGCAAAGCATAACGAAGTATGCTGATAAACTTAATCAAGCAGATGAACCAAAGGTGAGTTCTTTCAACAGTAAAACTTCTTGTTGTGGTTTTGAAAAGATGAATGATCACGTATGGAGTTTTTTTTCTTATTCTTCCTTTTTTGGGAACATAGGTGATCTTTGAGGAGAGTGGAGTGGTTTTAAAAGACAATACAAGCGGCAATGGCAATGGAGCCACTTGGGCATTTGAAGTTGCCGGTCAAACCATGGTCTGCCCAATAATTGTTGAGGACCTTAGCCCTCCTGGTCAAATGTTGGTTGAGGTGAAACTCAAATCCTATTGCCTCATTCATCCTGCTCTCATTGGTTTCTGATAATCTAAAGCTAAACTTCCATCTTACTTTGTTATACAGATGATTTGTGAAGAAAGGGGCTTCTTTCTTGAGATTGCAGATATAATCCGTGGGTTTGGATTGACTATCTTGAAAGGTGTGATGGAGGTCAGAGACAGCAAGATATGGGCTAGGTTTCTTGTTGAGGTAGGGAAAAATAAAGAAGAAGATTTTTACTCTTTATGCATTTATTTTCACTGGTTTCTTTTTGGTAAACTTGTCCTTAATCCTACTTCAGGCCAACAGGGACCTCACAAGAATGGATATATTTTTATCTCTTGTTCAATTTCTACAACAAACTGCAAGCGGAGCACGTGCACAACCAGTTGATAAAAGGTCTTGTGATTTATTAAACTATCAGCAATCTCCAATGGCAATACCTATAGGTGTTGCTAACAAGTTGCAATGACATTCAAGGAAAGAGCAGCTCTTGAATTGCACTGAGTAGAGAGAGACCTTCTTTTCCTCAGTGGCCAGCAAACCAGGCGCAATGATTGAGAAGAATGTGTCGAGATACACAATGAACGGCTGCAATGAGAGTATGTTCATCATTACATAGTATGAGTGACATCTAATGTGATTGGAAACCATGTTTCCTTGGAAGAGAGGTTGCCTCTGGGTTTAGCTTAAATATTGGGTATGAAGGGAATTCTCTCAAGCAGGGCAGACGAAGCTGATAAAAGAGCAAGAGGATGTCATCTTGGCGCTGTCCATTTTGCTTCATCTAACATATGCCTATATCAAATCTGATCCTGATAACCAAGTTCTATGCAGATTGCAGACCAAGAGAGGTTTCTCAGTTGTGCAGTTTGATCTTTATTTGTCAATAATAAAATGCATTATTGGCAATCATGATGTCCTCGCCGTTCTTACTGGATTCACTACTTCTGATTCAGCTTGTTTGATTTAGTCAAGTTGGCTGCAGCCAAAGAAGAGATTACAAAATTTACTTAATCCTGATGAAGATTATATGGTAATAAATTAGTCATTTAATGCCAAACTTAGCTTTTCCTTGGCCTGTGCGGAGTACATCTGCTAAGATCATTAAGAAACAAGCACAAGTCATTAAGTGATAAACAAACTAAATTCTTAAGTATTATAATAGAGTTAGGTGCGTCTTAGTAATAAATATAAGTTGATGCGGGGAGCATGAGAGATGAGTGCAGTTCTGTCTCATGCTCCATGGCGCAACTACATAAAAGATATGCTCATCTTGACCTAATATGAGGCCATGTTAGATAAGATAAATGTCAGAAAAAAGAAAGCAATTCTCATGTTGCAACCTCATATGCTGTTTGGTGTGTCCAAGCAAGATCATGTTTAATATTCTGATTAGAGTTGTTCAACAATGTGTAATGGACGATGCCACTCCACTTCGGAGTTGTTTAATACTCTGATTAGTGCGTCAATTAGTTCATTCGAACACTGTTAATTGTTGACTATTTCTTCTGGAATCTATTGCACCGGCCGAAAGATTCTGTGATGAGTTACTTGTGTGGATGGAGCACACGTGGCAGAGCACAAAAAACGTGATGATTCCATAACTGGACGCAGCAGAGTTCAAAGCTCACAAGAAATCAAACCATTCGTAAATTCGGATTGTTGAAAATGGCCAAGAATGTTAGGTCACAATTAGTGGCATCACCCACTAATCCTCCTTCCCTTTATTTAATGCCCACAAGTGCTGTGTCATAATCAAGTACTGGAAAGTACTAATCCCCACAAATGAATAGTTAATCACCCCTCCTTTATCATTGTTATTATCTACTAAGAATGGTAGATTCGGACGCAAAGCATGCCATGCACAACACATATAATACAGACAGAACATGAATAATAGACGAAGGGAAAATATTTAAAAAATTGCTTAACTAAAAAATAAACATAATGTTAATCCATGCATGAGAGCTAATAAATTTACTTACTGCATACAATAGACTTTTTTTTTTCTTTTTTTGCTTTAACTAATTATGATATTTTTTATCTAAAATTTTATAGAGAATTTTGGCGGTATAATCCTAGAAAATATCCAAAATTGTATCTTTATTTTTCAAGAAATTATAAATACTCTTATATTATTAAAAAAATAATAGTTTTAAATAAATATACACGTTGTTAGTATTTGTCTAATTTTTTTACCTTTTTTCTTAAAATTATTGATTCTGACGTAGTTGTTCTGTCATTATCTCATATTTGTTTCCTTTTAAATCAAATAAATACAAATGAAGGTTAATACAAAGGCATTTGTTTAAAATTTTTGAATTTTTAGCAACACAAAGAATAATTACAATTTTTCGAATGGCATAGGTGCAATTTGGATTTTCAAATTATCTGATCAAAATCCAAATTTTATAACAAAATTGTAAAAATAAAAAAAATTAAAACCAGCTTTATATACATATTCTTATCAAATTTTATCAAGAACAGCTCGTTTTAGTTTATTTAAATACAATATTTTCACGCGAATACGTTGTTGATTTTCAGTTTTATAATTTTTAATATTCAAATTTAGAATGTAAAATGGTAGAAGAGGTTTTAAAATTTTATGATGGATTAGAATTTGTTATTACGCTGAAAATTTTGAATGGAAAACACATGTGCTAAGAAAGGTATGCATGCAATTATCATTCAAAACAAAGTGAATAAAACTAAAAAAAATTACAATAATATATTACCATTCGCGCATTACATTAATTTACCAACTTCGCAG
Organism: Trichopus zeylanicus subsp. travancoricus; assembly: GCA_005019695.1. NCBI lineage: Eukaryota > Viridiplantae > Streptophyta > Magnoliopsida > Dioscoreales > Dioscoreaceae > Trichopus > Trichopus zeylanicus. The sequence goes on from RXID01021554.1 coordinate 74,839, forward strand.
GTGAATTTAATAATACCGAAAATAAAAATAAAATAAATATAGTGAACAAGAAATGTGCATATTTGGGTTTGCCCGTAACGATGATTGTCAAATAACCAAGTTTGGCTCTGGGCTCATTTTTAGGTTATTTTTGTCTTTTCAAAGTAGGGACAGGAAAAGTCAACGCAGTGGGCTTTGAGAATTAGTCTTTGATCTCGCTCGTAGGCATCATTGTGGCAAAGCCGGAATTACCTTTCTAAAAAGGTTTAGTTCATTTCTTTCGACAAAAATAGAAAGGACGAAATTTTACATACAGCCCCCAAACAAAGGAATTATTAAGACTCCGCGTCTTGTAGACGTTTTTTCAGACTATCGGTCTTTGAAGTTTTTACATTTCAGCCCTGTGATTATGATTTTTCATTCGGTGTATAGACATGTCTTTCCATTAAGTTAGTACCCAATGATAACTAACAATGATGAGGTGTTATTTGCAAAAAACGAAATGAAAAGGGTCCACGGGCGGAGTTCTTTTCTATCTTGCCGAATCAACCCCGAAATTTGACTTTTTGTCATCCATGAAAACCAATTAAGCAAAGCTATTAATAGCCGCAACGTTTTGTAGGTCCCCAAATTTTGGTTCATAGACTTGATTATTTTTGGGTTAAAAAATGGACTTGACCTTATAACTCAAAAGTCAACGCACGTGGTTAATTTTTTTTTAAAGAAATAAGAAGATACAAATTACGTCTACCAAAAGGTCAATGTATATTTTTAATATAAAAAAAATTCTGTTAAGATTATTTAGAACCATATTTTAGGAGAATCATAGTCACTAATTTTGCAGTCAAGCTGTAGTGATTCATGACAATGTGTTGAATCCAATGCAACAGACGATGTGACAGAGAGTGAAATTCTTATCCATATTTTTGTCAATCCAAGATGATTATCATTTGTGCTAGTCCTTTGATTAGTGTTCGATTTAAAATAATCTCATTTTTTAATTGAATTAGTTAATTTTAATTTGAACTAAAATTTAATTTAAAATACTATTTTAAAATAAATTCATCTCGTTTTTAGTTACAAGGCCCACCATACCTTACCAAACAAACATATATATTTAAATTCTCAAATACAAATCTATAGTTAGACCCAACTCAATGAAACGACAACATCTGTCTCTTCATCCCTAAGGCTAGACGTGGAAGTTAGCGCATGCAGCAAATATAGGAAGCCTCACCTTGGCGATGCCGACCGAACAAATCCCACGTCATGTCTCCCACTCTCTCTCCCCAAATCCAGCTCGATGACAACATCACAATTCCACAAAAAAAGTTTGCTTTTCACTCTCCCCTTCACCCTAATATTGCCCATGCTTTCATATATAAGCAGCATCCAAGGCCCTAGGTCCCCACTCAACATCTCGTGATTGAGCTTGGAGCAGCCATATGACCACCAAGACAGCCACAGACAAGGTCGCCGAATGGCGGGTGTCGGTCCCCGTTGAACCGTCGTCAGCGAAGTCGGAACGGGATTCCGAGTTGGTGACAAAGATGAGGCTGAAGTTGTCAGGGTTTATGGAGAAGACATGGAGGATTGGAGCTGATGATAACAGGAAGGCTGTCCATGCTGTCAAAGTTGGGCTGGCGCTCAGTCTGGTGTCGCTATTCTATTATACTAGGCCTTTGTACGATGGAGTTGGTGGCTCTGCAATGTGGGCTGTTATGACTGTCGTGGTTATCTTCGAGTTCAATGTTGGTAAGGACAGCAAGCAAAGAACACCTCCTGATCTATTGGATCTTCATTTTGCCCGAATGTACGCTAAGTTTTCTTGAAAATATAGGTGGAACCTTGTACAAGGGATTGAACAGAGCAATCGCAACGCTCACTGGAGGAGCTCTCGCACTAGGCGTTGGCTTTGTGGCAGACAAATCGGGGAAGACATTAGAGCCTGTGATTCTTGGAGCCTCTGTCTTCCTGCTCGGTATACTTCTTTCTCTTATATTTGAGCTTCAAAGTATTATCTACGTTACGTGATTTCCGTCAATGACTTGCCTCTTTCCTCAGCTTCGGCGGCAACATTCTCTCGGTTCCTGCCACTTGTGAGAGCTCGGTTCGACTACGGCATCACGATATTTATCCTCACCTTCAGCTTGGTCTCCATTTCCGGATACCGGGTGGACGAGCTAACGATGATGGCACAGCAGCGCTTGTCGACTATCGCCATTGGCATCGCCATCTGCTTTCTTGTCTGTATTCTTATCTGCCCGGTTTGGGCTGGCGAGGACCTCCATCTTCTCATCATCCGTAACATGGAAAAGCTTGCTGATTCATTAGAAGGTATATGTTATATGAAGCTATTCATCAAAGTAGCTAGTATCCTTTTAGACCATGCAAGTGTTTGATTTGATGCATCTGTTTTCATGAATGACAGGATGTGTGGCTGAGTATTTTGATGGAAATGAGAAGAAAGCAGGACCATCCAACAAGTCACAAGCACACAAGTGTGTTCTTAACTCAAAGACCTCGGAAGATTCTTTGGTGAGTAATCTTATGCATCAAAATACATAATCGATCTATATAAAGATTTGAGCCAATTATAGTTTGTGTTTTTTTTTTCTCCTTTTCCAGTATAAGTTGGCTACATGGGAACCAGCTCATGGCCGCTTTGGCTTCAGACATCCATGGAAGGAGTACCTCAAAACTGGCACCGCAATGCGGGCTTGTGGTCACTGCCTGGAAGCCCTCACTGGCTGCATCAATGCAGATTTTCAGGTAAAAATTACAGTGGCTAAGTTGCAGTAGATCAAAATTTGAACGTAGTATAGAGAAGCTGTTCCTGATTTTGTGTGATGGTTTACAGGCGCCAGAATACATCAAGAACCATTTCAATGATGTTTGCGTGAAACTGAGCTCAGACACAGCCAAGGTCTTGAAGGAGTCATCGAGCTCAATCAAATCCATGACGAAGTCTTCAGCCATGGATCTTTTGGTATGCAATATGAACAGTACCGTGGAAGAACTCCACACTGCACTGAGAACTCTTCCTAGCGTAACTACACCAACATCCACAGAAGCAACTGTGCAATTCATGGAATCCCTGACTCTTATCACAATCGCCTCGCTGCTCTTTGAGATATCGGCAAGAGTTGAAGGAGTAGCAGACGCCGTTGAGGACTTGACAAGCGCCGCAGGGTTCAAGAATGCCGATTACGAGGAATCCGAGCACCCAAAGCAAGCAAATGGCTCCACTCGTACTGTACTTCTACAAGGATTACAACCGGCCATGCCTGAAATCAGGTCAAAAATTCACAGTACTTCTCTGGAACCTTAAATCATTTGCCATCAGGCCTTGACTTTGTTGTACATGCTCGGATGCTTACTGTGTAGAAAAGAATCAAAAGATTACTTTGCGAGATGATATGTGGCCAATTGGTCATCGGCACTCATTGTCTGTGTCAAATTCTTGGCATGCGAAGCGATGTAAAAGTGAAGAACGATTCGATTAAATACTGTGAGCAATATGGAGTGCATGAATGCGCCTCCTTGTCCGCTGTTGTTTGGAGAAACTGAAAGGCATCTACCAAGCTACCCGAGACGAGTTCAAACAGGTGCTGATCTGCCCGATCAGGAGATACTTGCCACATGGTTTTGTCAAGCTGCCGAAGCAAGGATGTTTGTCGGGGGAGCGAACTTGACTTCCCATAGTTAATGAAAAACAACTTGACTTCCCATAGTTAATGAAAAACACAGTCAATTGAACATGCTCGAAGTATTTATTCCGTATTCATCAGAAAACAGAGTCAACTTATGCATCCAGACATTAATACAACACCCAAACAATACACAATCCAATCTAATATTAGGTCCAAGAACACCAGAATCTATGGCGAACTTTATTACCACTGACTTTAATTCAACTCAGAATTATATACCAAGGAGACAACAACATACTTGCAATGTGCAGGCATCACCAACCATTTCATCTGTGTGTTTGTGCATCCCCGATTGGCAAAGTCATGTCCTCCATACCAGAAACTCTTTCAAATGCTTCTTCCCCCTGAGATTGTTCTTCAGATGTTTCTTCCAGAGAGAAGTTTTGCCATCCAAGGTTCACAGCCATGTCTTCCACTGCAACCTTCACCACATCCTTCCTGACTCCAATGTCAGTAACATACCTCCCAGCACAATACATTCCTGCTGTCACAGTTGCCACACCGACAGGTCCTGCCATGAATAGCTTCAGAGGGGATGACAAGACACTTGCCAAAGAGATGCCGATGGCTGAGGAGACCTGCCCGCTCCTTCCCCTTCCCAGCTCTTCAAGAGTCAGAAGGCCTGTCTTGCAGTAAAGTGCAAAGTCCTCACAGTTGTTCTCAAATACATCATAGTTCCCAAAACCATTTTGAAGGAGGTACATTGCTCTGTGGATCACCATCTCTGGCGGATCAGACTCTGCAATAGTGCATGTGCCACCACGGACTTTAGCAATGAGGACTGATGGTTTCACGCCATACTCAAAGCAATAGAGAGATCCATTGCCAAGAAAGCAATCAAGGCAGGAGAGAACCACTCCGCTATTGGGCTGCTGAAAACCGCAATCAGGGAAGGTTGGGCAAGTTGATGAAACCTTTGAACTGATACTGTTAGATGAATCAAATGGATCATTACTCGATGATGAGTCCTTTTTGCGGGTAAAATGAACTACTTTGCTTCCTCCAACATAGATGCCTGTGAAAATCGGGAGATTAAACATTCATCGTTGGACATTGAATGCTTGAAGCTGAAAGAGTAGGAACGAAACTATGCTATTAGGCATGAAAAGTAGAAAACAAAGATGAGGCAACCACATTAACTGGAACACTTAGATTCACCAAGATGAAGATTCTTCACCCAAGTATAATTTGTTTTTTGACTTTTGATAATGGTAAATTTGTTTTACCATATGAAGAACAGTTATAGTTTATCAATTAGTGGATACTTAGGACAAGTTAAATTGTTGCCAATGAATATAGAGGCAAACACCGGGAAAAGAGTATAAAACAGACTAATGCCAAAACTTACAGGTTACAGAATTCATATTTTCGTGAAGTGAAACCAGTCAGATTATCAATGACAACAGGCACCAACAAAAAGTAAAAGGACAAGATATTAAAAGACCCTAATGATAATGATCATTGGGCACGGGGCAAATCACCATATGGAATGGTATCTGATGCTGGATTAGGAAATATAGTAACATGTAAAAAGTTAAAAGGAGTGAAAGTGGTCTAGCTCTTTTTCTTTATTTTATAGCTTTTCAAGTTTCCATTCAGCATACTGGATTTGCAATGGCTAAGCCCACTTTTAGCATACATAACCTCCTAGATATTTCAAGGAAACACAGCAAGTTTAAGTCAAATTGCCTATAAACCTTGAAAATCAAGGCAAAGGTAGCAACAGGTTTTCTCACCAATATCAAATGTACGAAATTACATTTCCGCAATTTGAAGAATACACCACAAATATCAACAAGCAAGAGAATCGTCATAGGTAGCTGTTCTGCCTCCAAAATTAACGCAATTTCACCCAAAAATTTCATTAGCAGAATTCAAATGGCAGGAAGTCAAAAATCAGTTGCTTCTGAAGAAAACACTGCTCTTACAAACAAATTCAACCTATTCTTAATTCTGAGCAAGTTTCATTTCCTCCATTCTGGGTTTTTGATAAGCAGAAGTAGCACAGCACAAGAAAACAACTTTCCTGGAGGAAGAAGAACCCTCGCTTCAAGAAAAATTCGTTCTTTTCAGTGCCAAAAAAGAAAATCAAATTATGGAATTCAGAAGGAAAACGAAATCGACACTAAAACATCATTCTGAAACAAATCTCGACAAACCAACCACCACTGAGTGCCGAATTCCGAGAAATGGTGTCGACATTCCACAGCAAGACCATAACTTGAGAAATATTCTCTCAAATCCCGGTGACAAGAGGTCAAAACACGAGCATTCCATGGAAACTGGGACAACTGACCGTGGTGGGAGTAGGTATAGACGGCCCTCCAAGTGTAGATGTGGTCGCCGGCCTTGATCTGCGACCTCTCCACCCGGTTCGACAGCAGCCCCATCCCTCTCCCCGCCTCCTCCTTCAATGCTGGCTATGAATTGCTCTCGGTCCCCGGGTCTTCTTCGTCGTCTTCGTCTCCTCCTCCTTCCTATCTCTCCGACGGTAATAACAAAAATAAACCAAAGGGGCGAAAGCAAATCTTGCCGTGATGAACAGCAGAGCGTCGATTGACCATCGGATCGAGATCGGAGCGCAGGGAACGGAATTGTAGGACGGGAGTTGGAATATTCCTTGTCGGGAGGCGGAAGGGAGGAATGTGATTATCTAAGTTGATTGGGAATGCCAAACGGCGCGACTACGTGACCAGAGATCGGGGGCTTCTACAGCTGACACTGACACCGGTCGCGATGCATGCCTTTCTATTCTATTTTTCCATTTTTTATTTTTCAAAATACATATTTTTATACATTCCAATAAAAGGATCCAATTGGCAACAGTGCAACCGGATTCAGACCGTCCACGATCTAATTACAGGATACATCCGATCGCACAATTGCTACTTATAATGACAAGATCAGATTTCTCTACATTCATGTCCTGCTCCCAAATATTATTTCAGCAAGTCTTTGAATACATCAACTTATCCTCAAAGCAAACACAGTGTGAGTTAGCAGGATTAACAAGCAACGATCAAATCTAGCTCTGGATCAGAATCTGGCCTGTCGCACTCGGAGCCCTACCAATAATTGGTATTTTTAAACCGCAGTTTTGATTAAGTGGGAATAATTTCAGCGCAACAAGCACATAATAAAAAGAGCAAGTCACAATCAAATGATGGTTCTCTGTTAACATAATAAGATACAGGACAGAGTTGGTGCCAGACAAAGTATCATATGAATTTGGTGGCCTGGCCCGTTGACTTAAACCTCCATTTCAACACACTTAAGCTGCTTACCGAACCCAAGAAATTGGAATTTAATTATTTCCTTTTTTAATCTCAAGAAAAAAAAAAGATGAAAAATGAAACATTTACCTCATAATGATATCTAGGGAATAAAGGATCCAGAGTATTCTTTCCTCTTGGTACAACAAAAAGCACTAAACTTTAACTTAGATTAGTATATAGCAGTTGCCAGATCAATCAACTACTTGTAATCTTTTTTTAAAAAAATCATGAGTAAGAACACATTATAAAACTAGAAGAGGCAGCAGCTACCTTGAGAATTTAGTTGCCTGAGCTTTAAACTTGTCAAAAACATCAGAAGTTCCTCTCAGGAACTCAGCATGTCTATCTTTCAATGGATTTACTGAACGGCCACAAAAAATGGGAAATGCATCAATATAGTTTGTATACCATATCAAGCTCACCTGCCAAAATATATGTATTCTCAAAGGCAATTACTTACCAGTGGTGGTGCACACCATGCCAGCCTCAATTTTACATGAGTGACATAATAACCAGTATGAATCTCCAGGCTGATGAAAAAATGAACCTTTTACTAGCTAGTAGCAATCCCTATTGTTATATCCTGATAAGAGTTCTCAGGAAGTAATGAAGTAATGCGATGAGATTTAACCTAATCTCATCCTGTCTGTGAAACTTGACATGAACAATTATAGGATTCTTGAAAGAACTTTGACTCTAAGAAAGCCTACCAAAAATGGCAGTCACATCAGGCAGTCTAAAATCACCTACATGCAAGAGATTTAGACTTGCAACTTCAAAATATCAAACATGGCACCATTAAATAAATATTGTATATATGAATCAGAAACTCCGAATTACACAAACAAATTTCTGATAAACTCCCTGTTATCCAATAATATCTGCATAAATTTATCCAGCAACCACACTTTATCTCAACAGCATACCTTTAATTTGCCATAATACTAACAGCCTTAGTTCCCTTCTCATTGGAGAAGCAAACTACTCTTATCTTTGAATTATATGTCAACTAATAAATTTAGAACCGCCTTAATAATGACACCTACTCAGTCTTTCAAGGATGACTTAATGATATTTTTCCCCTAAATAATCCACTTGATGTTAATATGCTTATTTCAAATGAATGTCACCATTCACCGTCAAAGTAATTCTATATACCTTCAAGTATATACAAAGATCATCTGATTCAATTTGCAAGATCTGAAAAACATACATGGAAACAGGACTAAATCCAACTCTTTGCAAGATGAAAATTACTTCAGAAGGTATGAGGGACCAAGACAATGTTATAAGTAATAAAAGCAACTAATTTCATTTCAAGCATACGAACATCAGCAAAAAGTGCAACCAATTGTGAATCAGTATTGTTTTAGCTCATAGAGCTATAAAATGATCATGCAGAGTCAGAGTAAGAGAATATGATGGAACTATCATAGTCTAATCTATGTTTTTAGGGGCTATTTGGAAATTGCAACTTGATGCCTCTTAAGATAGTTGAGGTATTAAGGTACCCCTCAAGCAGTTAATTAGCGGTAGAAAGCATCCAATATTAATAGGAAGCTGAGTTACAAAGTCATGCAATATGAAGTCACTGACTCCAAAATTGTATTTGCTGGTACCATACATATAGTAATTTAGCATATAACAAACGGCAATAGAGAAATCATATTTTGAAATGGATAGCAGGACCAAAGCTAATTAATTGTTACTTTTGCATCATTGATATTCACAAAAACAAAAAGCCTAAAAGATAAATCTTCTCATATTGCCTCAAAGTGAAAGTGGAAATAGCAAGTCATGAATACAGGAATCCCAGATACTTCAAATCATCAGCTAGAATTACTTCTAGACACCAATTGTGATTAATTGGGGTTAAATTTTTTTCCCTTTAACATAGTATAGCCTCTACAAATGGAAGGATCATAATGTCCATATACGAAGACCCTGTACGTGCCACAAGTAAACCAAGAATGATAATAAAGAATAAAATTTAACTGCAATCATGTAATTTGAACCAAAACTGGTGAACTTCCTCATCAATAAAGAAAAGGTATCGAGCTTGCCAACTGAAAATTTAAGATGTCATGTTTCATGTGCATATGGGTGGTCATCAGATATGCAGGCAAAATGCAACTTCATGATATAAGGTTCCAGCTTCCAAATTAAAATATTGAACTATTGTTTTTATGGTCTGAAAATATACAAATTTTTGGCATTGCATAATCAATCACAATAACGGAATGGGTGGCATCAAGTCTAATCAATTTGTTTATCATCATGATAATCTCACAAAGATAGCTTTCTAATTCCAATTGCAAAAAGAAATGGAAATTGTAGCCATGTCAAAGTTCACAATCAGTCCACATCTATGCTAAGTCACTAACCATAGTGCATAAAACACAAAATGAAGTAATTCCTCAAATCTTACTTAAATATTTTAGATAAGCAATGACTGCATAGTTCTTTTCCACATGCGTTCCAGCCACATGGACTGTATATATGAGGTGTAGTGAGATCTAGTGGCTGTTACTGCATATGCAGCCACCTGGAGTTCATTTTAACTTTTTGAGATACACAACACACAAAAGTTTTTATGTGGTTGTCTGTCACCTCAAATGTTTATGTTAATATTTGACACATGCATTACTCATAATAAGTAAATGAATATCCAATAAATATTCACTAGAATAAGGCACATGTCATATATCTGTCAAACAAGTTGCAAAATATGCAATAAAATGCCATGCTTCATTAATAACAAATGGAACAATTGCAAAATATTCCATAAATGCAAGAATGTTCATCGAAAAAGCTCTAAAAGTTTACAAACAGTTGTCACCATGACCAAAATTTTTTGTAAGGTGATACTGAAATTTCTTCTCTTACCAAATGGAAAACACCAGCCATCAATTCAAATTTTAAGTGCACCCTAATTCCATAAGGGTACCATTTGAAGTTAATGATAATGCTCTACTGAAGCAAGTGAATGATTATTAATGACCATTAATGTTTAAACATCACAAGAACTGTCAAATAAAGGAAGTCATGTTTTAAACAAAGGCAAAGAAATAAGCAACAATGAAGCAAACTCCAGCAACTTCATCACATTAACAACAGACAAGCTGGTGCCTGTCTGATATTCACACAATTGTGTCTTATTCACAAATCAATGAACAATCTTCCGAAATAATGCCACACATGACATGGCAGCAGGATGCACAATGAGAAAGAACTGGAATTTTATAACGAACAGTTATTTACAAGATGAACACGTAGGGCTACGTAAAACACGATGAAAGCCACATAATGCAAATAAGGCACCTCAATTTAGCAGCTTTAACAGCATCCTTCAATTCATGGCAGCTACCAGTTCTCCTTAACAATCTTCGCCTTCTCTAGTATGAACTTTCCTTCCTTATACTTCTGCGTCTCCTCATAAGCTCTTTCATACTTCCATCCCAAAACCTCACGGCAATCACCACAGTAAATGTCAGCAACTGTATGCAGTCCTGTCATTAGCTGCCTGTCTTCCTTCGGTCCGACAGTTATGTTCATTGCATGAGAAAACAGAAAAGCACGCCCATTTTTCCCCTATGCCATTTTGTTTGGGTGCACCAACACACAAAAATCATCACTCATCCAAAATATAAGAATAAGTAAAAATGGTGCATACCAACCAGAAACCACCAGTGCAGATACTAATTTGAAGTTTTGATCAGACTAGTTATTCTGTATTCAAAGTCTGTTCTTTTCATTCATTATACATCTGATACCCAACACTCTCATGTTAAAAAGGAAATTATTTACTAAGCATAAGCTCATATAGAAACCACGTACAACACTTACCAGATTACAAGATAAAATACATAAAACCTTTTTTTTTTTTGCTGATGTTAGATAAAAGTTTCACCTGAAAAGATTTTGAGATGATATCATCATGAAGAGAGACATTGTTTCTGCAATTGCTGCAGCTGTAGAGACGAGGCCCGACAATTTCTTCCATAGCCACTCCCACTTCTTCCAATAGACTGCCAAGGAAAGAAACAGTCATAGATCAAAAATCCAACACAAAAAGAATCAAAAGCCAAGCAAATCCTCCAGAACAAGAATCAAAGACGAAACGAAAAAACAGACAAACCAACAGAAGATCGCAAAGGAGGAAGCTTTCTTAGCTCGATCACGACCTCCCCTACCAGCGATCGCAAAAAACAAGAAATTTAAAGCGATTATGAGGAATGGACCTTGATAATAAACTAATATTGTGAGAAGGGGAGAACAAACTTGAACAGTCCAGCAAGAAAAGCATAATGAAAAAAAAGAAAACAAAATTTGACTGATTTAGACAGAGAAGTAGGTTTGGCAAGATAAGAATGAAAAACAGCAATTGATTGATTCGACGCCAATAAAATATCAAGAAAGAAACATCAAACCTCGCGAAAAACAGTCAGATAATGCGATGGAAGGGGACGCTGACCGCAGCAGTAAAAATAACGGAGAAAATCCAAAAAGGAGAGAAAATCTTTTACCGAAAGGAGGAAATGCAGGAGAAATGCAATAAAGGAGCGATCTTGATGGATTTGGAGAAGAGAAAAGGAAGAAGAAGTGGAGATTGAAGGCGTTGTTGGGGGCTTTTGGTTTTGTTCACCTTTTCAAAATCAAAATTAGGTTGGAAATTAAGTCTGCATGGTCGGAGACTGCCAGGGTATCGTTGAAGAAAAGCGGGCGGTGAGTCGGTGGATCAGCTCACCAAGTGTATTTGGGCTACCAGTGGGCTGCACTGGGCTTTTCATTAACTGGTCCAAATATCGGCCCAATTTGGGCTCTATGGGCATGGGCCAGTTTGATGCCCAAAGGGCAGCAGAAAAAAGTGAGTCGGAATTTGAGAAAGAGGTTAGATTCAACCAAGTCATTTACGTGTGGACATATTGACATGACGGATAATTGATCGATCAAGGAGAAAAGGACGTGGAAATGTTTTCTTCTTAAAGAGTGAACGAAAATTTGGAACTTTTAAAAATACCACGAGAGAAAAGATTTTTGACCACGGCTTAAAGTCAACTCAAGGAAGTCCATTTAACAAATATAAAGGAATTTTGAATTTCCTAATCTAATTTTTGTTGTATATAACACGGGACAAAGTTACTGAATTTTGCCTAAATCACAATCACAAAATAAATCATCTCAAACTTAGGTCGGTAAGGTGGTTTCAGAAAATGTGACACGAACACCGTAACGGCCCGGGCACGTGTGAAGGAGGACATGAGGGGCGAGGGACACGTGGACTCGTTTGCGACACGTGAGTCACGCTGGCATCGGCCGGAACGAAAAGAACGAGAAAAATGAGAAATCGAGGAAGCTTCGGAGAAGAAGAGGAAGGAGATGCAACTCCGGGCACAGACTGGCGACGTCGCCATCAGGGCAGGGCCTCCAGCGCGACCCGGTCACGTCCGGCCCTCATTTCTCGCCAGGCTGGCAGCTCCTCCTCCTTCCGAGAAACTGCCCTACGAATTTCGAATATTTTCCAAATCCGGAATATTCATTTACCTTTTTTTTCTTCTTTTCTTATCTAAAAGGCATCAGCATGCACATTGTAATCTGCCGATGAATTCCATGCCGACCGATTGCTTGCGAGTCACACGATCAAAATGACCAACATATCTTCTCGCTGATCGCACTGTCGTCCATATCTTATCCATGACCGAAAATATCGGAAAAAGTGGATGAATAAATATAAATTCAGAGCTTTTCTCTCTCTCTCTCTTTTTTTTTTTTTATCTTTTGTCGATCGGGGTCGGAAGGTCCAATGATCACCTTCCTGGCGCCCTCTGAATGAGATGCTATGTTTTTTCCTTATTTTTAAGAAATTAGATATTGTCTGTCCACAACTTTGACCGCAACGATTCACGTAGCAACTAACGCTGCGACCGAATCCAAACCTCGCCTTTAAATCGGCTCCGCTTCTCGTTTCTCGTTTCCTCCATAATCGCCGATATTACCGCAACACGACATCACATCAGACAAATTAAGTTGCGCCGGCGGTACAACGTACCGCATGCAAAGTAGCAACCAGCAGCCGAGATGCCATCGTTCCAGACTCTATAAAGCCAGAGTAGAACGCTTCGTCGTCTCCAGACGCCCGGACAACGCAACCGGAATCAATGTCGAGTGAGCGTCAAACTCCGCCTCCACCACTTCCAGATCGCGCGGCGGAGGAGTACGAGGACCTGACCGCGGTGATGGCGGAGAGGCTGGGGGCGGAGCAGTTCGTGGCGGAGCTGTGCGGGGGGTTCCGGCTGCTGTCGGATCCGGCGCAGGGGCTGATCACGCCAGAGAGTCTGCGCCGAAACTGTGCGATGCTGGGGATGCCCGGGATGAGCGCCGACGAGGCCCGGAGCATGGTCCGGGAGGGGGATCTAGACGGTGACGGCGCGCTGAACGAGACGGAGTTCTGTATCTTGATGGTGAGGCTCAGTCCCGGGATGATGGAGGACGCGGAGGTCTGGCTCGAGAAGGCGCTCGAGAAGGAGATGAGCTCGACCCGGGAAACTTCTGTGTAAATTTCAGTTCCTCTGTTTCTGTCATATAAGTGTTCTCTGTTTCTTATTCTTTCTTCTGTCTAATCGTGGAAAAGGAGGAATGAGCTGTGACTTTTTTTTTTCTCCTGGAATTTCTATAGACAAAAAAATTTGGCCTCTGATGCCATATTTTTATTCTAAATCCATAGAAAACAGAAATTCGTCAAACAAATTTTGTTCATCCGTCCTCACAGGCATTGGTTCGAAGCAGGATAACGAGGGCCAACAACAGGATTGATAAATTGCGGATTAGTTTCTGCAATTAGAAAGTAACAAGAAAGTGTTAGTGAAATTGGTGAAAAAAAGGGTCGATTCTGAATTTTTCAGTCAATAAGGAGATCTTCATTTGTCGGAAACATACCTTTGAAAAAGCGGTGATTGCTTCTTTTATTTTGTCCTCCCCGGCAAGCATTCTCAGTTTTATCACCATCTCCACGCGAGACGTCTTCCTCTCCCACAATTCAGCATAGCTTTTTATGCTTTTAGAAAACATGAGTAAAAACATTTGGGTAAATGACAAAAACTTAGCTTACCATGTAACCAACTTCTGAATTAAGCTATCGATCGGAGGAGGGCAGTCCTCCTTGAGAACAGCAACCAGCGTTTCGAGAGGGATGTAAGGCGAAGTCGGTGGCGTAGTTGTATAAAGAATGTCATTTCTGACAGTGTTCGTCGAAGACGAAGGTCTCCATTGACATTCTGGTCTCTGGATGCTATTTCCAGATTTCTCATTTTCAGCTCGCTCATCATCTTCTTCCTTTCACAAGGAAATCATACACAATTATGTATTTTGCAGCAGAAGTAACACACAGAACTGCAGAGAGGAGGAGGAAGAAGAAGAATTCACTGAAAAGAGATAGGGACGAAACTTCTCCTTGTTTAACTTCTGGGTCGATTTTCTTCTCCTTCTATAGACCCATGAGACTTCATGAGAGGGAATGCGCGGGCTGTAGGGGGTGATGAATTCTTGTGCCGCAGGTTTGCCTCTTGTGAAGAGAACATGGACACGAATGATCGTCTGCCACGAGATCAAAGGAGGGGATGCATGAAATCAAGATATTCGAGATCTAGTCAAGCTTCCAAAAAGGGAACTGTTCTTAAGGAGGAGCATAACCGCTTCAGGGGACCATCGTTCTCCCAAAAGTTACGTGTGCGGCTCATTGCTGCTGTAAGGGCTCTGGGTCTATGCTTGATTTTACTGATATTTTTTCTTCTGGCTGCAATTTAGTCTAATTTTTCTTTGAATAACACCAGTTTGTTCCACATATGGCTTTCTTTCATTCACTGAATCTACCGGTTCTTGGGCATCTGAGATGAATACTGCATTTCCAGTTTTTCTTTGGCAGGATTCCTCCACATCTTCTGCTGAAGCAAGGGAGCTCGGCGTGCAGGCAGCTTCCTACTAGAACTGGATCAGCTTTGACTTCGCCTTCTCCATCCGTTGCTACTTGTCCAATTCTTGCTAACTTGTCATTACCAAAGAATGCAGCATCGCTATTAAAATAGGCTAAGTCCTCCCCATGCTCCACCGAGTTTGGCCTGGGTTGTTTGAAAAGCTCATCAATCATAGCGATATATTACATAAAATATTTTATGGTTAATTATATATAAATCCTTGAATTCTTGCGATATATTACATAGAATTTCTGCATTTTGCAAAGTTTGGAAAAAATAATTTCCATATACCTCCCTAAAATCTATGATTATTATATATCTTTCTAATATTTCGGTATTGAAAATAAATCTTCATAAAAAAATAATTACAAAAAAGTCATCAATTTGCCTTGATATGCTTTTAAATAAATGTCAAGGAATAAAATTGTTGGCTTTATATTGCTGCGGTTATTTCTAAATGGATGGTGGGTTACAAGGGATTGCTGAGATTCTATATAGCGTTGATGTTCAGGATTTGAAGCATTTTGTGTAATACTTTCTCAATAAAAAAATCCAAACCCATTTTAAGCCAAACTCAATAGAAATTTCTTTCATGTAACAAGCTAAATTTAACCCAAGTTTTACTCCTCCCAATCCCCCCCATCCGAACACAACCTTTAACAAGAACCAATACACAACCCTACAGCTTCAACAATGAAAACTGACAACTACCAAACTACCTTATAATCTCATCAACACACATTCCACAGGGCAACAGAACATTCTGTCAATACTAATACTTCAAAAGCCCTTACTGTGCATAACCCATACAGCTCATGTTCCCATGAAAAACACAAGTATCCATCAACATTACTAATATTCGAACCTAATGACATCCATCTTCCAAAATATGTAATTCTGCTGTACCCAGCTAACAAAAAGGGTGAAATTGCATAGCCTTTGCTCTCTGTGCAATCCATGCACAACCCAAGACTGCTTCTTTCAGGTCCTCAACCTTTGGACAGGAGACCGGCTGCAAAGCAGTTAAACAAACATGAAAACCAGAATCAGCAATGGAAATATCTCCAAAAGTCACACAATTGATATTTCACAGATCAATCATGAAACCCTGAATGTCTTTCACTAAGGAAAGTACTTAAGATCGACCAATCATTTATTTAATAATTAATAACCACTTTCTCACAATTAGCAAAACAGTATGGTTTGTGAGTTTCTCACCTTCTGATGTGACCATACTCTGGGCTTCTGTTACCATACACAGGTCCATCAGATCTGCCATAAACTGGACTATGACCACGACCATAGTCCGGACTGGGGCGAGTCCTCCGGTACCCTGGACTTGGAGAGCGAGCATAAGGACTATCCCCGCGTCTTCGATAATCACCCCGTCGCGGGCTGCCTCGCTGATCATCCTGTTCATCATCATCCCTCAGTGCATACTCCACTGAGACCACCCTGTCCAGCAGCTTGCTGCAAGACAAATCAAGCAGTAAACAATTAGTTTTTGGAATTAAAACCAATCCAACAAGGCAAAGATGAATAATGAACCTAGTCGAAAAATACAAGTAAAATTTGTGGTTATGCGAGTACGTGATTATAGTAGAATAATCTTATCAGAGAAATAAGCCAGAATTTAAGACACCAAAGCAAGCAAGTGCAGGTTTTTTCCTGTGTTGCACATATTCCTAACAACCACAGATATGAATGACTAAAGCAATGTCATTTTTTTCCTTCCCAACACAATGGTTGAAAATTTAGGATTACTGTTATCCCTTTGTTGTGATAAAGATTTGTGGCAATGAGGACAGCAACCATATTCATCGAGAAAAATATCAAAAGTCATACTGCAGCATATAGAACCATAAAATTTTAAAGTCAAATACAAACTACTGACCTCATGTGTGTGTACTTGAGGGCCTTGGAAGCTTCTTCCTGGGTATCAAATTGGACAAAGGCGAAATTCCTCCTAATCCGAACATTCAGAATCTTTCCATAAGGTTCAAAGTGTCGTTCCAAATCACGCGTTCTTGTACTGAGTGGATCAAAATTAATAACAAACAATGTCTTTGTGGGCCTCATCTTTGCAATGGACCTAGATCCATCGGAATGACGTGGTCCACCACGTTCTCCCTGGTGAGAAGATATAGCAAACAATTATAGACAATGAAACACCAAAATCTGACCACCTAGCAAGCACAAATTGGAGCGGTAGAGGGAGAGCGAATGTGTGTAGCAATGAAGGGGTGCATTACCCTTGACCATTCTACTGAAAGTTTGCGCCTTCCAAAATTAGCACCATGAAGGGCCCTTATGGCATCTTCAGCATCACGCACATCCTCAAAGTAGATGAAAGCAAATCCTACAGCAAATATCACATTAATGTATATAAGCCATCAGCAGTGCACAAAGACCCTCTAACCACAGCACGATTTACTAAAATTGACATACAAAGCAGGTTTAATTTGCCCCTCAGAATAGAGAATACAACACCTGAAACATGCAGGTATCTGATGCACAATAGGAAGAGAACAAGGAAGACACTTGTGTGATGAACTAAAATTGGAGTGATAAATGTAAAATCCAAGGTCAACCAGCAGTCACTGCCGTCATGCTTCGCCACTCAACTGTTCAGTAGGCATGGCATGATGAATTGATTTTCCTCGATTATCATGCTCGAAAATGGCAACTTTAGGCAATGTAGGGGTGAGTAACAGGTGATCATGTGAAAGAAATGAAGGATGCCAATAGTGATAGGTAGGAGCTGATGTAGTGACAGGAAGGTTGCCCTTGGCATGGATGGTTTTCTGTTAGCCCACAAGGAGCCCAGTTTCCTGCGTCAAAACAAGCATTTAAACATGGACATCCTTGCACAAAAATTGCTACTGACCTTATTACATAAATCATTGTCTACGGTTGACTAGAGATACTCAATGATTGAAGCAAGTCCAATACATTGATTATATGGTTTTAACCATGTATAAATGGAATCAACTTGCCAAAAGGGCAAAACAAATTTTCAAGAAAAAATATACTGCATCACTTTTTAGTCATCATAAATGGCTTACAGATTTCCATCAGGTTAGTCGGCCAAAAGAATATAAGAGTACCAGATAGTAAATAATAAACCATTGCCTACTCAAACAGTAAGAATCCACTTCGTCCAAGGTGTAAAATTTTCAACGATAACAACTAGAACAGAGCTCTTAGAGTAATCAGATCGCGCAGAAATCACAGATCTAGGGTACACCATGCAAAAAAATCACAGAATTAGGGTAAACCATAAAGACATCAGATAACAAGGATAAAGCATGCATGAAGTACTAAGTAATTCTACGCCTTATCAATGTCTCAAAAATCAACCCCAATGACAAGAATTTTTCCGGCTCTTCGTCCCAGGACACCGCCAAACAAGCAGCAAACAAGTAAAATGAGAAGAAGCATTTCAAAGAAACAAGAACCAGAAAGATACCATTTTTCATGTCGACGCGGTCGACCCTGCCATATCTGGAGAAGAGACGCTCAAGATCGGAGTGGCGGGTGTCGTAATCGAAGTTCCCGCAGAACACCGTCCTCATCTTGCCAAGAATCCACAGAAAATTGCTACAAAACCTAAAATCGAACCTCGTGAGAGAAGAAACAGGGAGAAATCGAACAGATGCAAATCCAAGGCGACGGAAAACCCAAATCCGAAGGAAAAAAAGCACCTTGGCTGCGATGAACCAAAGCTGAGAACCCTACCGCTTGAGGAAGGCGACCGGCGCTCCTTAAATTGAGGGAGCGGCCTCCCACTGTGCGACATATCGGCCGTGGATGTGCCTCGAGATATGGAACTAAAACAAATCGTGAAGCAGATGTACGGCTAAGAACGCAAGACCGATACAGCGGAAGAGAATATTCCCTTGTTTTACGCGTATTGTTGACGCAGTCTTATTTATCGGTCTCTTTGTTGTAGAAAGATTTCAAAAGAAAAAAACCTCTGTTTTTAACTATTGGGAAAAAACTATGCATTTTGATTTTCCACAAAAAAAAAAAAAAAAATCAGTTTTGTGTTTTTCCCACAAAATTGAAATTTTGTTGAATTTTCCCGTTTTAATTCTGTTTTATGAAAGAAAATGACGAAAAATATGCTAAAATTAGGGGTCAAATTTTTATAATGAGATACTGAAAAAGATTATCGATTCCCTCCCACATGAGAAATCAATGGTTAAATATAAGTACATAAGGTATTGTTTGATAACAAGTTAAGAAAAAATTAGCCAAATTAATTTTTTTACTAAAAAAATTAATATTAATTATTTTATACTACTATTAAATTAAATTATTATTAAAAAAATAATTTTCAGATTTTAATTTATTATAGGATTAATTTTAATAAAAATATTAATCTAAAAAAGTCATTCATTAATTTTAATTTTAGTTTTATTTTATTACCAAACGTACCTAAATGATTGTGAAAATTTCAAGTGGATTGATATTAAAAAAATTGACATTATTTTCTATGAATATATATAAAATGAAGTTTTTATTAAATATGCTAGGGTGAGAGTGATGTGGTTTCTAAGGAGTTTCTAAGTTTCAATTGAAATCAGTCCACATGTTCCGATTTCGACTTAATATATAATATTTTGATTTAAAATTAAATTTTATACTGAAAATTATGCTTTATTTTCTATTTATAAGTTCAACTTAAATTAGATTATTAAGGTTCTTAGTCTAAATCATAGTGATGTGAATGTGGATTTTTTTACTTATAATTTATTTTAATATTTTAGGTAATCTTTTATTCAAAAAATTATGCATCTAGTAATGGGTTTTCATATATATACGTCATTGAAAATTTTCCTAATTATATATGCCTTCTTACATATTTAAAAATAGGTTCTAACCAACAACTAACTAACTTATTTGTGAATTTACAAAAAATAACTTGTTTTATACACTCCTCTTATATACTATAAATTTATAAAAAATACATCGATTAATTTACTCAAAAAATATTTATTTTAATTAAATTTTACTAATTAAATTAATATAAAATATATTAAATTTTTTTTTTTAGCTTTATTATGAACAATCAGTTTATAATTATCAATAATCGATCTAACAAACATAAAATTTCAATTTTTAATTTTATAATATTAGACAAGCAATTGTTTACATAAAGTAAAATAAGATAAGTTACTTTTATATTAATTTAATAATTATTCGAATCAAAATTAAATGAAGATAATTTATTTTTTTATTAAATTTAATTGATAAATTAAATTAAATTAGAACATTTTAAAAAAAATTTTAATTCAAATAATTTTTTGTAAATCTAACTTGAGAAAACGATAAAAAATTTTGGATAATTTTACCCTTAACCTAATTATTTTTAAAAAAGAGGCGAAACTTCTTTTTCATTTGGATGATTTTACCTGTAATAAAATCAATAACTTAATTTTATAACGTCCAACATTTCCTTAAAAATTTTCGCTCTCTTTTTTCTCTTTCCTTATCGGCTCGTAGAGATTCCTCTTTATCGCCTACCTCGACTATCATCGGTCCTCCGCGAGCTAGATCACCTGAAAAGCCTGGAGATCGTGGAGGAGATCGGCAGGTTGGAGAAGAAGAAATTTCCGAAGCATCGTCAATCTCCTTCTCCGGCAAGTTCACCGTCTCCTCGCCAAATGCCGCTGAAACCCCACCCAACTCTGACCATCCGCTGTACCCACCCGATCATCCCCTCCAAGGTCCGTGCCTTTATCTACGCTGAGCTTGACGTCCGCAAGGCTCTCCCCATTTCGACGCCGCCACCGCCGAGTTTCCCTTCGGATACTGCCACGACCAACCCACCTTCTCTTTCCTATTCTCTCGTCTCGCCCTCTCTGGCCTACTCCTCGCCGCCGAGCTCCTCCTCTGCGCACGCGAGGAGCTCTCCCTAGCCATTCCCGAGACTGCCCTCCTCCTTCTCCTCCGCTTTCACTGTGCCGCCCACCCGAAGCAGCAAACTATCTGGACGAGATGACTCTGAGTGGTGTTAAGCCAAATAGAGTGACGTGGAGCTTGCATGTTAGGATGCATAATTTGGTGATGAGGCGTTTGTGTGTAAAGAGTGAAGGGAGGCGGTCTTTTCAGATGTATCAAAGAACGAAGACTAGGGGAATTTCTACTGAAGTGGAGACATTTCAGCTTTTTGTTGGTTGTGTATGCAAGAATGAGGATGTGCAGAGGGCTGCATAGCTTGTTTATGAGATGTTTGTCGTAGGGTGTGTTCCTGACCATGTTACTCGGAGGGTTATTGTGGATTTGTTGTGGAATCAAAGCAAAATGTGAGAATTGGTTGAGCCGATGTGGGACGGGGTAATGGATGAATGCCTTGAATCTGAATCTGTAGCATATCAGACATGAAGGGTGTAATGTTTGTGATTATAGCTAAAAAATGGATTTTTCATGGAACTCACATGTCTAACTAGAAAACACGACTGGCTCGGTGCAGGTGTGGCTTACTCTTTAACTGTATATTTGCTTAATTACTTCGTTAAAACTTTTATGTTTAATCTAAAGTTTCAGTGGCGTTTGGTGTTCAGACATGTCAACTGTTGGAGTTCTAGAAACCAGTTCAAAAGCCGCTTTAAGGTAGCACATACCTTGTTTTGAGTGTCTATTCTTTTGCATCAAAATTTCTTTTTGAATGTATATGTATGGCACTTCGCAGAGAGAGAACTGCATGTTTCTCTTTGCTGAATTAGTTATATAGCACATTATACCTTGAACCCGTCTAATGCAACTTTTTAAAGAGTTATTTTGCAACGGTTGAGGCTGGAGTGGAATTTCCAAACTGAGGCATTTTACGGTGATTCTTTCAATTGGAGAATTGCATGAAATTAATCCGCTTGAACTTGAGGAATATATGCTTCTTTAACATGTGTAATCCATGTCAATCAATGAAAACCACTTTTGTTTGGCTTGATTGCGTTGAAATTAGAAGAGGAAAAAAAAAATGAGGAAATACAACAAGAGAAAATTGAATTGGAAAATGAATTGAGGGAAGATTCTTTTGAACCTTGGGAAAATGTGGAAATGGTGGAACTCTTTGAGTTAGATAAAGCAGAGCATTGCTCTGTTTTGCTGATTCAAAATTATTTGATATATTCAGTCACTTGCCGAGAAACAAGTCGAGGAAATACGGAAAACAAAGGAGGGCAAAAATCTCTTCCAAAGGTTCTGTTTTTTACGATTTTTCAGAAAAAAAATCTTATTATTAAATTAATGATAGTTATCATAATTTAGTTCAGCATTTTGTTGATTTGGGACTAAAATTGATTACTGCAATCAGACTCCACAGCTCATTGGCCCACCAGCCCCACCTAGGGCTCATACCACCTGTTCAACAGACTAAGCGCAAGGCAAAGTCTGAATAAATTCTATCTTTGTTGCCATACTTTGATCAATACGTATTAAATTTTGGATTAGAAGTTTCATAATAATTAGATTTGCATTCAAATAGTTGGATTTTGAGGGAGGGGGTCAAAATGAGTAATAAGCAATATATGCACATAATAGTTTCGAGTGTTAAAAGTTTTATTTAGTATTTTTTATTAGTTCAGAATAAGTTACATTTTTTCATGATTTCCACATTTGTTGGTATGTCATATATATGTTTTAGTTTGGAGTGCCACATAGCACTTCTCTATGGCTTACATTTTTTTTGCTTATTCTTTGATTTTTTTTTTTTCCTTGTTATGTTATGTACAATTTTTATGTGATCTTTTTTGTCATTAGCTATAAAATATGTTACAATAAGAAGCAAAATGGTAATTACTTTTAAGTTTATTGTGGTCTTAAATACTTGATACAAATAAGTTGCAGTTTTAGCTTACATAAATGCTATTTTGATTGTTTAACTTTTTTGCTTTACACGTAAAAAGTACAAAATGAGTTCTTATTTGTGTACGTAAGCCAACTCCTTGAAAATAAAAACTTAAGATATCATGCATTATTTTGAGATAACAAAGTGTGAATTTATGTTTAAAATCATTTTTATTCTCAAATCAACTAAGGCTTTGTGCTGAGCTAGGTTGGTTTTATAATATTTTTTTCTCGTTAGGTGGATGATCTTTGAAGGATGTATAGACTTGTGAGTGGTGTGTGATGCCAAATTAAGTGAGGTGGAGTTAACATGTTAGGATGCATAATTTGGTGGTGAAGGGTACTGTTTAGATTTAGGTATAGTATTTATTTTTTTATATTAACCTTATGTTAAAGTTTGTGTTTAGCTGATTGATTAAAGTATTAATTGTTTTTCAAGAGAATGGGGGTTTGAGCTTGGCTAGTTACAAGTTTTGTTTTTCCATATTTAAAGTATTTTTTAATCAAAAAAATTATATGTATATAAATTATTTTCATATTTTTTAATTTTTTTATATTTTTAAAATTTAAAGTCAAAGTTTAATAAAAAAATAAAACATAATTTGACCTAAACCGAATCGGAAATGATTTCGGTCAAAACGATCAAAATATATCAATTTTTTCTAAATGTCGAAACTAATTTCGAAATCGAGATTTAAAATATTGATAAAAAGTGAAGCTTGCCGGATTTTTTTTTAGAATACCTCACAACATGGACCCTATTTTTTAGATATTTAAACATGTAGATTTCCTATTATTTATTGCTTAATTGTGCTCGTGAAGCATATTTTTCTGTTTTGCAGCATGTCACTATTGAAGGTACAACTTTGGTTAATATTATTATTTTTTATTTTTTTGACAAATGAAATTTATTTACAGTAACCAATGTTAATTATTTTAATTATATGTATCTTTTAAGGAAGTGCCACATTTGAATAATCATGTATTTGATATTAAAATAATGTTTCCTACGCAATTTTATTTTTTTTATCTTAATAATATTCTCTTAGAATAATGCTACAATTTGGGAGTAACACTTAAATTTTGTTTGGTACCTTGGATTACTTTTGTAATTTTTTTGCCAATACACAATTTTAAATTTCAAGATTTTGAATTGCACTTTTTATTAGATGAATAATGTTTGCCAAAATAGGAACCTATCTATTTGGTGGTTAATCATAAAAGGCATTTATTGTAAATCTTTGATAATTATTTAAATGCTTGTCTTAAAAAGGAAATTACCTATATGTCCCTATCATATTAGATATTCTAAATGCTTTAATATGTTTGTGAGCATGAGGATATCTTGAAGTTTTAATTGTATAATTCATTGTCAGCTAGAACTATGAATGGGCCAAGTGAGCTAGCTCTTCTAATACCTAGCTCAACTTGAATGTTATTT
This sequence comes from Trichopus zeylanicus subsp. travancoricus, assembly GCA_005019695.1. NCBI lineage: Eukaryota > Viridiplantae > Streptophyta > Magnoliopsida > Dioscoreales > Dioscoreaceae > Trichopus > Trichopus zeylanicus. The sequence goes on from RXID01021554.1 coordinate 99,068, forward strand.
TTAGGTACTACAAATTGGATATTTTTATGGTATACTTCTTAACTTACAAAATGGATCGTGATTCTTTTTTAAAAATACCACTAATAATCGCTTTTCAATAATGTTTTGAAGATTCTTTCTTAATAATCACTTTTGCTTTTCATTTCATATAATTTATTTATTGATTATATTTAAGTTATTATCTCTTCTCATACTACGTATCCAAATTGTTCATTGAAATCACACAACATTTTACATTTTCCACTCTAAATTTTTTTTTCCTATTTGATCTATCAATCTCCTTCATGCTATAGCATGGGAGGACTTAACAGATTAAATGCAATCAATATATAACTAAATAAAATGAAGAAAAATTAGTAATATTTCACAAATATAATTCATTTTAATTTGAGATAATAATAGAAATATTTTTATAAGGAATTTAAGAATATGGGAAGAAATATGTAAATTTTAAAACTACATGGAGGTATATGTAATTAGAAAAAATTTCAAGAATGTATATATAGAAAACTCTTTTACTTATTATTATTTTACCAATTAAAGTATTGAAATATTTTAATTTTTTAAAATTTAGAATCCAAATTTGATTTATTTATTTTTAATAAAAGACAACACGTGTAAAATATGTGCATCATACTAATTTATAGTATAAGACTAGTGATTCTTTGCTAATATATTTCTCTTCATATTTTTGAATTTCTTACATATATCTTAGGGGTGCAAGCCAATCCAAGATCGTACTCAACTCAACTTCATAATCATTGGGTTCATTGGTTCCAGTCGCCCAATAGAGCTCGAATAAGCCTAACTTAGCTTAAATTTAAAATTTAATAATTATTTTTAACTAATTCATAATAAAATAGTTTCTATAAAATTAATATTAAAATAATGAATTATCATGATTAATATTTAAATAAAAACTATATTAATTACAATATTATAATTAAATAATTAAATACATATATAATGTTATATATCATATGACATATTTTAAAAAATTATATTTTTTATATGTTAAAAAAATAAATAAGCTCTCAGAGTTGGAAATCGAGTAAATCGAGTAAGTCGAGTTTGAGTTTATTGACACTGAACTCAAGTTAAGCTCAAGCTGCTAGCCAAAATGACATCCTCATTGTACCTTCGTATAAAAAAAAAATTAATTATTTCAAATTAAAACTAATTATATTTGTGAAAAATTATTTTTATTATTTGATTTTAATTAATTGTATATTAATTAAATTTAATTTATTAACTACTCCCATATTGTTGTAGGGAGCAGATTGATATATTGAAAAAAAGAATAATTTCTTATGATGAACGATTTACAATATTGTCAAGTTTTAACAAACACTTTGGGTTGCGGTGTAAAAAAATTAATAAATTAAAGATAACCGATATGTAACTATATAAAATAAAAAATAAAAAATGAAATTTCATAAATATACGTAATGTTCGAAATGATTAAAAAATTTTATCCAAAAATATGAGGAAAAATATGTAATTTAAAAACACAGGAAAATATACACAATTAGAAAAGATTTCAATGTAAAAACCCATTTAATAGTTATAAAACATGTGTTTATATTTTGCTTACTTTTTAAATTTGTTATTATTTTTTAAAGCTGAAGTCAAACTATAGTAAAAGATTTAAAAATAACATGGTCAGAATTGAAATGGAAATGACTTCGATTTTTAATAGGGGTCGAAACCCATTTTTAAACCAAAACTTAAAACTTAGTTTTTAATAATAAACCAACAATATAAGTATTATTTTATTACAATGACATGTAATTAATAGTATTTAATAATATTAGTCATACTAACTCCAAATATTATGATTAATTAGTACAACTAAAATCATATTAAAATTATTAGTCATCTAAAATCAAACGGTTTTAAATGTGTTAATTTGCTAATGGCCGGAACTGGAGTCAGTTGTCTCGAACAACGGTTCAACGTAAAAAAAAAAATTATTTTATATATATTGGTCTTTTAATGGTTCGCGACCAGAAGAAATATAAGTACAGTAATTAGTTATATTATATCTGTTGATTTTTCAATGGTTGATGGCGAGAAGCGGATTTAAATACCTCAAATATGTTTATATATACTAAAAGCCTATTTCAGATATTTTAATTGAAAGATAAATTTAATAGAGAAAATTTCATATATTGCATGAGAACATTTCAAATTTTTAAAAGACCCCTCTAACTTATTTTCATTCAATCCCGGGGTACGATAAATAATACAGAAAAATTCGGGTTATCACTAATACAATTTAAAAAATAAAATTTTCAATAAACAATCATATGTATTATTATAATTTTATAAAAATTTACATAAGTTGTAAAAAAATAACTCTCCTTATATTATAATTTTACAAAAATTCACATTGATTAAAATATATCTTAAAAATAATATATTTTAATTTGATTTTATTAATTAAAATAAATATACAAATAAAAAAAGGATTAAAATAATTCTTTAAAATAATAAAAAATAAATTTTTTTTATTGTAATTTACGTGGAGGACCGATTGTATGATATTATAAAATTAAAAAACTAAAATTCATGTTTTATCAAATCGATTATTGGTAATTGTAAATCAACTATATGAAACAAAACCAAATGAAGATAATTTTATCTTTTTATATTAATTAATTGATAAAATTAAATATAAATAAAATATTGTTAAAATATTTTTATTGTGATATTTTTTGTAAATTTATAATCTAAGGTGAACGATTTTTTGTTAATATTGATAAGTGATTCTTCGTAAATTTACAATAAGGTAAATGATTATTTATTAAAAACTCTTAAAAATATAATAATAAGATACTAATATATAAGTCACTATACCATAATATAATAAATATTTTGTAATAAAAAAATAAACATGTATGAGTATAAATAAAATAAAATAATAAAAATTTATAATTATAATTTAAATATTTTGATAAAATCTAATCACATATGACGAAAGAATGTATCTTTTGATTATAATATTTAGCTTCTAAGTATATATTATCATTATAATAGCACGAGTATTACTCTTACAACACCTCATATATTGTTATATTATTGCTACAATACTTCATATATTATTATATTTTTTATACAATATTATAGCATTCTATCATATTTGGTTCATGCGGGGATGAGATTACCCATCATATGAGCTTTTTATGTAAGGGTGACTAATGAAGAAATTATTGGAAATTTCAAAAGTTGGAGGCGTTTTTAGATTTTAAAAAAAGTTTCATGAGTATCGAAAATTTCACAATTTAATATTACAGCACATAATCTCAATTATTTTAAAATTCTTTATAAGTGGGTATTAATAATGTCCGTAATGAAAATATTTACAAATAGTTTCATTAAAAAGATATGACTTTTGACGTTTAATTTATAGTTCAAGTGATTCTATTTTTATATAAATATTAGAGTTTTTTCATTGTATCCCTAAAAAGCCATCTAGTTTTTTTTATATATTCTTATAAAAATTTCGATATATTATATATCTCTAAAAAAGGTAAAATTTTTCACTGATATTTATGTGGCATATTCCGTAAATCCCTAAAAAAGTAATGTTTTCAAATACTCCTCTCAAAATGTTTTCAGGAATGTATATGATATCATAATTTCTACATAGATATAAAAAATTAGGTCATTTTTCAATGACATATTGAAAATTTTTTTAAAATATTAAATGTCATATGGTGTTTTAAAATAAAAATAATATCGAGGTTGTTTGTAAATTTTGCTTAAACAAAATATAAAGTAGAGTTTTTACATACAATATCTTTAAAAAATAGCTAAATTACATATAATTCATAGTTTTTTGATAATTATGTATAACCCGCTCTTTTAATTTTGAAAAAATTTTCTATATACCCGTACAAATTTATGGTATTTTTTTTATATCTCTATAAAATTTGTAATTTTTTGTATATCTCTGCAAAATTTGTTTCTTTTTGAAATATCCTTCTGAGAGGGGTATTTGGAAAAAGATCAAAATTTCTTAGGGGTGTAATGAAAAATTTGAAAGGGGGTTTGAGAAAGAAATTTTATTTTTTAAGAATATATAAAAAATTATAATTTTTACAAAGGCATAAGAGAAATATTATAATTTTGTAAGGGTATATGGAAAATTTTTCTTTAATTTTCAACGAAATTTTAGGATACTAAATTAAAAAAGTTACTTTTGTGGTCAATATATTTCTCAATCGATATAATTAAAAGATTAAAATATTATTATTATATTTGTTGATTTTTTTTATAAATATAACAAATTTATGAAAGAATAACACAAAATAAAAAAAATATTATTTTTTAAGAGAAAATAATTGAGTTAAAAAAATAAAATAGATATTTAGCTTTTAGTTGAATCATTATTGATTATTTTTTAGTCAATTTAACTCTAAAGTCATAAAACCTCGTTGAAAATTTAAAAAATCATAGATATAATTTAATTATTTTTTAAGGTTGTACTAAAAAAAACTCTATAAAATACTTTGGTAGGGCAATTTCTTTTCTCGCATCAGCGCTGGTTCGTTGCTATCGTGTTTGCCCTCGCCCTTTTCTTTCTGTCGCACTCGAAGCACTCGAACGCGAACCCAAGGAAATCTCATCGGAGCTCGCGCACCATGGCCGACGCCTACTGGAGGTACGCCGACCCCCGAGCCGCCGTGGCCGCTCCGTCTTCCGCCGGCGCGACCCTGAAGCGACCTCGCACTGAATACCTCGGTATACTTTCTTTTTTCTCTTTTTTTCCTGGATCGAGTTTATCGCTTTTCGAGATTCTTGTCGAATCATTCCATCTGTTCTGTAATTTTCTTGATTTTAATAACGATGGTTCCTGAAACTGTTTTTTTTTTTAATTTTTTGATGGAGAACCATGGGGTTCTTGTAGATCCGATCCGCTTAAGTGTCATGGATTGGATCTCGGTTTGATTTATGAAATTGTGCGAAAGTTTACTGTTTTTGGTGCTTTCTTTTTTTGTCTGTAAACATTTCAAAGAAGGCTTTTGATCTCGTAGAAGCTGTTCTGAATTCCATAAGAAGGAGATCGGATCGTTTTTTTCTGAGGTTTTTTACGTTAAAAATACCTTATGATCCAAAACCATGAAGAAATTTGTCCCTAAATAGAAGGCGAAGTCTGAAAGGTGTTTCTTTTCTTCCACGATTTCTTCTGTTTATCGCTGAATTACGCGTTACACCAAGGATGGAGAACAACTTCGGTGAATTTTTAATTTTTGGTAACTTACGGGACCTTTTATTGCCTTTTGGGAATTATATATGTATGCTCTAGTAGTTGGGTAGATGAATTGGATGCCTTTCATTTTATATATATATATATATTGGTTTGATCAAACAGATAAATGTTACGTAGGTCAGTGTCTATGTGACTAATTCACGTGGTTTTTATAAAGGTTGTTTACTCCTTGTTTTTTGGCTTCTGAAAGATTGATTTGAATCTGTTTGACATAAAAATGTCATGTTAGGTGTCCATCATACCAAATGTGTTTGAAATGTTGTGATCATTCTAACAACGAAAGATTATTGGTCAGTACGTGTCGTTGTATGTTTCTTTTGCCTACTACTAGCTAAATTCACATGTACGCATATTCATTTTACTCGAGTCCTGTAGTTGCTCAAACATTGATTTCAATCTGCTTGACATGATTGCCTTTAAAGATGTCTTCTTAGGTGTCAATCTTATCAAACGGGATTGAAATGTCCTGGTCATCACCTCAATAATGAAAGATTGATGATAACTATGAGTCCTCATATTTCCCACTTTGCGTGCTAGTAATGGAATTCATGTGCACTGCACGTGCATTTTATTCCTTGATTATTGTGGCTGCTCCAACATTGTTTTTAGTATACTTGACATGGTTACCTTTAAAAATGTCTTCTTAGGTGTCAATCTTATAAAATGAGATTGGAATGTTCTGATCATCACCTCAATGATGAAAGATTGTTGATAACTATGAGTCCTGATATTTCCAACTTTGCCTGCTATTAATGAAATTTATGTGCATTGCACATGCATGTTATTCCTTGATTTTTGTGGCTGCTCTAACATTGTTTTCAGTCTGCTTGATATAATTATTTGTAAATTTGTCGTATTAGGTGTCAATCATATTTTTTCTTTTTGCCCATTACTAATTGCATTCTCACGTGCTTCATGTGGGACAAACAAATCAGGTAAGATATGTATTTGATAAACATCTAATTTCATCTAAGTATGTCCCTCATAGAACTGTGATATTTAAATAATTGCATATAGGTTTTCCAAATATGGTCTTCAGTTAAGCATATACTTTGTGTAGTTCCCCATGCATGACTTGCAGAAGCAACAAAAAGTGCACGCATGTTTATGAATTAGTACTCTGAATATGTTTGATTTTCATGTCAATATTTGACTTATCATAATCCCAGCCTTTTTATTCCCCTACTACTACTAATAATAATGTAATTTAGAGGGAAAGTTGTATAAAGGAAATGTTATCTATGGTTGCCAAAAAACCAACTAATCACATTTTAAGTTTTTCAATTTTTAGTTCAAAAAGGAGAGGATATCTTGGTGCAAAGAAAGCTTCGCCTTTTTCCTTATTTTCTCTCTCTTGTTCCTTGTATAATGATAGATATAGATTTTATTTCTTCCAGTATGGATTCAAATTTATCCCTATGTATTTGCAGATGTAACCCTGCAAAATCAATCATCACATATATTGGCAGTAGTTTCCATATATTCTTGCCTTGCGGTGTATATGCAAATTCTGTTGTTTTGTTGGATATATATGCAGATAGTGATTTTTATGAGACTGCATGAGCAGTTTGTAAATTTACAAAGGCATGCACAAAAAAGCATGAAAATGTTAATATTTACATTTCATAATTACATTAGATACTTTCATAAATAACAGATAATCGTCTTCGGAAGGTAAAGGACTAGGAAAAAAAAAATTCAATGAGTTACTCAATACACATAAAGTGCTAGTTCTTGAGGACAATTTTTAGGTGTAATTGTTGAATCCACCAAGGACAATAGATAGATCTACCCAAAATTCCAACAACTTGGGCTTTAAACAAGCCAGGCCCTGACACTGTACCCGACCTGAGTTTGTGAATTATTTGTTGCAATTTGTCAGAAGATCTTTGAGTTTAGACTCGGTTCTAAAAAATGCAAGCTGGAACCTAGACTTTTTAGGCTAAGCTGCATCTCGACTTTTAGGTAGGACTGGCCCATCGACAGCTTTAGTAAGTTAGTTTGATAAATTCATATGGTATATTGATATGCCTACGAATTTTGGGTGGGTTTATCAATCTATTGGTTGGATTTATCTGAACCCATTAAAACATGCACAATAAAAGGACAGTTTTTGTTGGACAATAAAAGGATTAATTTAATGTTGCAATTGTTCACAAATAAAGGAAAAACTGCAAGGGGAATTTTTTCCTGTGGTTCATGTAAGGCACAGAATTTTCTTATACTAGACCACCCTACAAGATAGATTGTGCTGGTCCAAATTGGAGTTTTCCTTCTTGCATTTTTGCCTTCCATATCCTTATCCAAAAGTATTTTTACTCTTGCGAACATCACTAATCTCATTTGTTCTTCCCCTTTGAGATTGCTGGCAAATCTCTATTCTCATCCCTTTATTTGATTATATGTGTACCATGTCTGTAAAGTTCAACAGAGTGAGTTCCTTTTGAGAGTACTATGATTTTCTAATTGATTTCCCTTCTTGGGGATTCTTTATTTTTTATTGGTCCACTGCCCCCGCGGTTATTTTTTAGACAAGTTCAGTCATTTTGATTGCACTATTGCATGCCTTGTTTTGATCTCATTTTCCTTGGCATATATATTTAAACTATACTAGTCCCAGAAGGAAAATCTTTTTAGCTCTGGCTGATTAGATGGTGAGTTTTCTTCCAGAAAGCTGCATAAGACTGAAGCATCCATGGTATTCTTTTTTGTTTTTGATTCTTGTTTGACTTGGAAGGTATACTTGTAGGGAGTAATTTATTTCTTATTTGTGCTGTGAAGTTTAACCTAATTTTTCTCTAATAACTGCAGTATCTGATTCAGTCAGTACTCAAATCTGTCTCTTATATTTGTCATAGCTTTCTCAAACTCTCTCACACTACATGATTTTCCTCTTTGCTTGAAGATGTCCCTGCCGGTCCAGAACTGTATGTTTATTATGCTCGGGACGAAGAAAGGGTTCCATCACGTGCAATCAGAGATTCTGATACAATTGAGGCATCTTATGATCGTTACTTGAGGACTGGAGTATGACAGCTAACTTTTTTATTTGTGTGCATTTTTTGTTTGTTTTGCATCCAAAAATAATATGCTAAAATTTTGCTCGGAGTATTTCCACAGATTTCTTCCTATGGTGCCAGTGAGTCTGTTAGGCCTATTGGTGGAGGAATGGGTGGTCATGTTTCAGGCATAGGTAACCGAAATGTTGGGTATAGCAGTGGAAGAGCAGAAGCATCTCTTGGATCTCCTCTTCCTCTCGATGCTTCAAGCACTTTATACGTGGAGGGTCTTCCTGCTGACTGTACTCAAAGAGAAGTGGCTCGTATCCTTGGCTCCTACCCTATAACAATTTAGAACTTATTCCTCTTCTATAATTCCTTCACTTGTTGGCAGATATTTTCCGACCTTTTGTAGGTTATCGTGAAGTGAGGCTTGTGCACAAGGAGTCTAGACATGTAAGTCAATTTTGTTTTGTTGGAGTTTGTTATTTTCTGGTTTAATCATATCGTGACTGTTCACTATCTGTATACTACTCTTTCTGCTTTTTATGAATTTTCTGCAGCCTGGTGGTGATCCGCTAATTCTATGCTTTGTTGATTTTGCCACTCCTGGCCAAGCTGCTGTTGCTCTAGAAGCTTTGCAAGGTAAAAGCAATATGTCAATAGATTTCTCTGAGTGATTTAAGTTCATAATTAATTACAGTGTGTTATATTGCTTATCCATGTTCTTCTAATGTTATCCTGATCTTGGTTTTGGTCACTTGTTCATCTCATTCTTCTTGATCCCTAATGATCTACCATGTTACTCACTTTGTCTAATTTTGAGCTATTCTGGATCTAGTATTGTTGGTTGATCTCTAGACCCACATTTTGGTGGGCATTGATTGTCTAGAAAATGAAGTTTTTGTTCTAGTAAAACACCATTATCAACACCTCATGTCCAAGGTTCAGCCACTTTTTGACACCTCAACATACTTCCAAGACACTGATGATATCTTGAGTATGGCATTCACATAGTTATTTAGCACCTACTAACAATTTTACCCATAGATACGAACCTTTTCAATGTAGAATATATGATCTTCTGTTTTTCCTTAAATTGAAATCAGATTCTGACAATGCAGTACTTGAACTTAGATATATGTATTTGTCCGTGTGTCTAAATTTATGAAGGTGGTTGTGTCGGAGATTTATGATGCTTGGGCTCTCATCATGATTGCTGCACTGTCCTGGTTACATTGCACACAAGACACGTTACCGGTGTTTTGAATTTTGTTCTGACAATGTAACTAGTAATCTTGTTCCAGAGGTATCATCTGACCTGTAGGAATGGATTCTCCTCTGTTTGGGGGAGATGGTTTCTTCCCCCCCCCCCCCCCCCCCCCCCCACCCATCACGTGTCTTTTAATAACCTTTTTAGTGATCTTCTTTTTCTCTGGTTGTTAAAAACCTGTTATACTACCTATGATTTAGCCTTTGAAGCAATACTCATGCGTGTTGTCTACTTTTGTCACTGTACTGTTCCTAAAAGCCACCACTGAAACTGGAACTAGTGTTGTGTTGCGATTTATAAGAATTTGGCTATCCATTTCCCTTTATCACTTAATATGTGGAAAGTAATTTTCAATTAGTCTTGTACACATTAGCCAATTGCATTCCACAAGATGGGTGTAGTTCAGCGTTTAAACCTCTCCAAGTTGGGTGTCTGATGGTGTTTCAGTGGACAATAATTATGTTAGGTAGCATCAGGTTCTTACAGAAACAGATAATGTAAGAGCCTGGGGATGACACCATCTCGTTAAGCGCATTTTTCGTCATTCTATGTCATGTCGATTGGTAATCATTCGTAGAATCGTGGGCCCGTAGCAGTGTAAGTTACGGTTGAATTTTGCAGGTTATAAATTTGATGAAGAAAATCGAGAGTCAGCCAATTTGAGGCTGCAATTTGCTCGCTTTCCCCCGAGGTCAGCTGGAGGGCCTCGTGGCAGGCGTTGATTTGTTTATGCTTTTCAGGTGACGTGCGAAAACGATGCGTAACTACTTTCGTGTAATATTGACGATGCGTCCTGAAGTTCCCGACATTTCCTTGTAGGCACTGGTTGAAGGGCGTTCCCTGCGAAAGATGCATTATACTCCAATTTTCCATAGAACATCCTTGGGCATTTTTTGGGATTAGAGGATTATGAATGTAGACATAGCAGGCTTTTCAACCGCCTGTGCTATTGCATCCTGCTGCATGATAATATGTGCCAACTCATAACTCTTAGTATTATTATAGTTTGACATCACCGCGGACTGTGAGATAGTTGGTTGCGTTAGTCATATTCCAGAAAAGATAGTGCTTTGTTTTGCATCACCTCAACGGCTGACATTGAGTGTGATTAATTTGTATTCTCTGCTCTATATTTTACATTTTTGGCTTGTCCTGTATACCCTGGTCAGGTTTTATTTATCTAATTATGCAATGTAGACTTTGTTTTAGATATTTTGGCTTTCCAGAATTCAAGAAATCGTGGCTTTTTCAATGGTAATACAAGTGATTTGTCTGGAATTTATGTAGAAGTAACTCCATTTATTAAATTTCCCCTTTTGCAACCATTTGGATGTGAGGCAATCAAGAAAAAAATTTCTTTCCAGAATTGTTTAATCTTGCTATTTACTTTAATGAGACACATGGATGGAATGCCATTAGTGTTTGCAAATGTCAAATCAACACATGGACAATATGCCTGTGGATGGGAGCTAGAATTTTTCTAGATGTATAAAATATGGAAATAATAGTAGAAATACATTTACTGTGGAGGTAGAAATTTGCTTTGACTACATTGATCTGCAAGGATTTTTATGTTGTACAGCTGAACCTGGAAAGATTTTTTTTCGGCCACCACATAATTCTTATAGCAAGAGAGCGAAAATTGACTCTTCTTATGATCTATTGAGAGATAGTGGATTTGATTTGGATCAGTCCTTTTTGAGGAAATCAAGATCATTCATTTAATTTCTGGTATTCTTTTGAGTCTATTTTAGATGTTCTAAGTTGGAGGTACTGCTAGAATCTGGTTGTTTTGACTTGTACAGCAGAGGGATAATAAGAGCAGTATGTCATCTTGATCTGATGTAGTTCTTGGCAATACAACTGTGAAGATTGCTAGATTCTGTAGATCTTGTTCTGTGTTGATGAATACAAGTCCTTGGTTATTTTACCATATTTATCCTTCTTTCAACTTGGAAGCTCATTTTTGTTGGGACCTAACACAAGTGCTCATTGATTATTCGTGGTAATATCTAGGATACATCAACAATTCAATGCAGATGTTTTGGTTAGGGAATTATCCCGGGTTTAGGGGTGGTAATTTCTAGTGGAAGACCCACCATATCCTCAGACCTAATTTTGGTAGACTACTAAAATAGCTTATCCTCCGTGGACCTCAAGCTTACTATGTTCTGTCTCCTTGGACCTCAATCTTACTATGTTCTTTTCAGTGACAGCTATGGTGTGTTAAATCAATTTTCTTGCTGTTATTGTGGATCTATCCTGTTCAGGCTAACTGTGTTTGCATGCAGTGAGCGGATGATTCTCAGTGATTTTGAAAGGGCTAGAACTGGTTTTGTTGAGCTAAACAAAAGTGCTACGACTGTTTTGTTGAGCTAAACAAAAGTGCTATGATTGTTTCTTATCTTCTATATGAAGAGTAATCCGAGGAAAATTCAGGCAGCTAACTATCAGTCTTTTGTTACATTTCTGTTTCATGAAATCCTTATTGCATGAGTCAGAACATGGCAGGGCAAGTGCTGCAACCAGACTTTCTCATTGTTGATATCAAAACAGTTAGCATCTTGTTCTTTGAGATTGAGAAGTCACTCTCCTTGCTCAACTATGCAGAGAGTACCTGCAGAATTATTGTTGAGAAAATAAATATCTTGAATAAAATGAAAGAGAGATTGAATGCTTGATTCAAAGATTTATTGCTCAAATAAATATCTTGAAGTCACCCTCTTTGTTGTCTGCAATTCCTGTTCCTGCACCCAAATGTATAGTCTATTTGTACAGCATATGACACGAACATTTTTCCATGTTTTGGCTTTGAACTCGCGACAATTTCTCATGTGCACTTTTCCTTTAGATCTTGAGTTTTCAACAAGTGAAAACTTGATTCAAAGATCACTTAAGAGCTGAAATCTGATGATGCAATTGGCTGTTGTTTCTGTTGTGAATTCATGTCTCGGAGCTCTGTCATTCGATTTTGACAGTTATCTTTCACAACAATAAGTGATGCCAATTATCATCAATGCTCGTATTGTTATCAGTTATCATCAACGTTATATTGCAAATCAAATTGATAAATATCGAAATTTTGTTTCAGAATATAATTTACAATGCATTCTTATAAATCACAATATTCCAAACCGGGTTCAAATTCAAGAAGCTTCGTGCCCGAATAGGCCTCATCCAACCGTCCATATATCTCGTCAGCTCCAGGACGAGACTAATCCTCCGCAAGGAACTTGTGCACCCTCCCATACTGTTCAAGGAAGCTGTACCCCGCTGCCTTTTTGTGCTTCTTTCCCTTCGTCAGCTTCCACTCTCTAGCGACTCCATCCCACTTTCCAGAAGAAGCATATATGTTGGACAATATCACATGGTTTCCTGCACTCCACGGATGGGTTCTGTGAGGAACTTTGCGGGTATTTCTGCCAGCCCAACTTCACTACAAAAGCTGTAGGCTTCAAGTAGAGCTCCCATATCACCGAGTCCGGCTTCATTGGCATACTTGTTTTGAGTGCATAAGCTTCCTGTAGATGCCCGGCGCGACCCATGGCAACCCATGAGATCCACCATGCATCCATAGTATGCGAGCTTTGGAGTAATGGTGAGCTCTGTTTCCATGGATTTGAAGAAGCGGCTCGCTTTGTTGACCTAAGCGCCGTGTGTGCATGCTGTGAGAACACCAACAAATAAGATATTGTCCGGAGCAATGCCATTCCTCTGTCATTCATGCATATTAGCATTGGACTCACCCGCATTTCGTCAAACAGCTCTAGGCTTTCCTTCCACCTCCCATGCACTGCCAAGCCCATTCTCATTGAGTTCCACGACCACAGGTTCCTTAGCCTGCCGATCGCATCAAACACCCTACGCGAATTGTCTATGTCCCCACACTTTCATGCATTTCCACCAAAGCGTTCGTGACAAACAGGTTCCTCACGTACCCGTTCTCCCTCGTATATCACTCAATCCTCTCCCCCAGCTCCATTGTCCCGAGGTTGGCGCAAGCCGGCAAGACACTCGCCAGCGTCACCTCGTTGGGCCTCACGTCTCCCTCATCCGACATCCTCACAAACACCTCCGCTCCGTCCTCATACCTCCAATTCTGGCAACACCCGGAGACCATGGACGTCCGGGAGATGACATTCCTCACCGGCATTTCATCAAACAGCTCCCTCGCCGTGGCAACATTCCCGGCCCTGTGTATTATACCCGAAGGCAACGAAGGAGAAGCCGAGCTTGAGGAAGTCGGCATGAGGAGCCCAGCCGTGGAAGTGCCAGCCGTCGTCGGCGCAGGAAGAGAAGAGGGAGATGAAGGATGATGGGGAGAGGGAGGGGATGAGGCGCATGCGGGAGTAGAGGGCGATGCATTGGGGGAAGTGGCGGGCGGCACCGTGGGCGGAGGAGGCTCGGAGGGGCTTGTTGAAAAAGGAGACGACGGCGGCGGAGGGCTGGGTGAAAGTGGGGTGGAGGAGGAGGGAAAGGGCGTAGGGGAGGTTGGGGATGAGGAGGAGCTTAGCGAGGGGGAGATGCGTCTGCTCGATGATGCCGTAGCGGAGCGTGTGCGCGTGGATCTGCCCGATCTGGTGCATGACAGTCACATTTTCCGCCGATGAGTCATCCGATTTTCAAATTATTTGATATTGTATAACAAATAAACTTCTCTGGGTATTAAATGGCACAAGAGATTTAGAAGAAAAAACATTTGTGTTATGTTTCACACCGAATACTAATTTTACTATGCTCAAATCTGTCTTTAATTCTTTCGGTAAATTCGAGAACCTTGGATTACGTTTTTGAGAAATAGGTTGGGCTGAAACATCAATCCACATAAATGGAAGGGCTGTTTTAGAAATGTTTCTTCGTTCTCCATCGGCCCGATAACGCATTTTTATGTTTCAGACTCCCAAATTTTCGGTTCGAATTACCGAAAAGAATAGGGTCCAAACCAAAATTTGTCCGACAATTTTACACGCCAACCGAATACTTTTCACCATATTACTCTGTAGTACAAAAGCCGCGGATGATCGAATCTCTTCCGAAGTAGATTGTTAACTTAAGACTCTTAAGACCGTAAACATGAGAGCGACGTCTCCTCTGAAGTATCTCGTGTTTAAATAGTGAAGATCAATTGCAGATTCATCCCTAAAAATCTTCAAAATTTGTACATTCTATTCTCAAACTTATATTATTACCCTCATGTTTCTCAATTTTTCTATTACTATTTATTTGCAGCGGCAAATATTTTTGAGTTTTTTTATATCTTTCTGTAAAAGGTGGTGTTTTTTTTTATACTCTTATGAAAAGTTCGATATCATGTATATCTCTGAAAATTTCTTTTTCTTTCTCATATATTCTTCTAACTAGACAGTATTAATTTTCACGGTTAAAACTAATGGAGAGAGATATTAAAATAACTATATATATATATATATATATATATATAGTTATATAGTACAAAAATCCCCTAAAAGTAAAAAATTACTAAAAATCATAGAAAATTTTAAAGTACAAAAAAATTACAAAAAAATTCTTAAAAAAATAGAAAATGATAGAATACCCCTTAAAAACTAAGAAAATTGTAGAAAAATTCTTGAAAGTATAAAAACTATAAAAAAACCCATGAAAATAAAGAAGCAAAAAACCTAAAAAAATATATGAAAGTATGGAAAATCATAAAAATTTCTTAAATTCACAAAAAATACAAAAACATCCTAAAAATATAGAAAATCACAAAAATCCTAAAAATGCAAAAAATTACAAAAAAAAACTCTAAAAGTATAAAAACTATAAAAACCACAAACAGTACAAAATATCGCAATAAATTGCTAAAGCTTCATAAAACTGCAAAAAAAATTCAAAGTACAAAAAATAATGGAACCACTGCAAGATTAGAAAATCACCGAAACCCCCTCGAAGTTTAGAAAATGACCATTAAACATTTACAAAAATACCACAAATCATTTGGTCATGGATATTTTTGTAAAAATAATAGAATTGTCACTAAATATGTAGGATCTATCAAAAGTCATAGCATGAATTTGAAAAAAATCAGCCTTGAAATTGGACAAAAGTATCAAGAGAAAGATAGTAAGAGAGGTTACAATGGATTTTTTGTCTTAATGCTTTTGTCCAAATTTAAAACCGATGTTTTCTTTGTGTTTATACTACGACTTTTGATGATTGCTACATGTTTAGTATAATTTTGTTATTTCTGCAAAAATATACATGTTTGAATAATTTGTGATTTTTTTGTAAATATTTAATGATAATTTTAAGATCTTTCAGGGGTTCTTTATGATTTTTTGATTTTTCAATAATTTTTTATAATTTTCTGAAATTTTAGGCGGTTTTTTACGTTATTTTGAACTTTAATATTTTTTTATAATTTTAGGAACTTTCAGAGATTTTTTGTAATTTTTTGTACTTTCAATTTTTTGTAATTTTCAGAGGGTTTTGTGTGATATTTGGAACTTTTAGGAAATTTTTGCACTTCTAGAGATTTTATGTGATTTTTTAAATTTTAAGAGTTTTTCTGTAATTTTCTAAACTTTTAAGATTTTTTCTGTAATTTTCTAAGCTTCTAGATTTCTTTATGATTTCATGTATTTACAAGGATTTTATAATTTTCTTTACTTTCAGAAATTTTTCTACAAATTTAAAAATTTTACAATTGTTTGAAATTTTCTATATTTTAAGAATTTTTTTACTATTCTCTATACTTTCAATGATTTTTCTATGATTTTTATACTTTCAGGGAGTTTTATGTGATTTTTTGTACTTT
This sequence comes from Trichopus zeylanicus subsp. travancoricus, assembly GCA_005019695.1. Taxonomy (NCBI): domain Eukaryota; kingdom Viridiplantae; phylum Streptophyta; class Magnoliopsida; order Dioscoreales; family Dioscoreaceae; genus Trichopus; species Trichopus zeylanicus. Next base: position 115,393 of record RXID01021554.1, read on the forward strand.
TAGAGGATTTTTTGGGATTTTCTGAAATTTCAGGAGATTTTTTTGTGATTTTATTTATTTTAAGGGATTTTACGATTTTCTATACTTTCATAATTTTTTGTGTAATTTTTTGTTTTTTAAATATTTTTTAATGATTTTTTGAACTTTTAATATTTTTTTTATTGTTTTGTATTTTCAGATTTGTTATAATTTTCTATATTTTAGGGGTTTTTATGATTTTGTACTTTCAGATATTTTTCTATAATTTTCTTAAGTTTTAAGGAGTTTTGTCTTATTCGATTGTTTTAGAAATTTTTTTGTGAATTTTTTGTACTTCTAAATTTTTTTTTTTTTAATTTTCTAAACTTTAATGTGATTTCTATCCATTTTTTTAATTTTCACAGAATTTTTATAAAAATATATTTTATATAAATATATAAAATAAAAGAATAATGGTAATTTTAATTTTTTTTATTGACTTTAATGTTAAAATTAATATCATTTAATCAGAGAAACACTAGGATAGAAAAAACTTTTCAAAAAGATATAAAATATCATAATTTTTATATGAATTTCGAAAGAAACATGATTACTTTATATGAACATATAAATAGTTTTGCTTATATTTTTTGTTGGAGAAGGCACGGAGGGGCTGGTTGAAAAGGGCACTGGCGGTTGCAGAGGAGGGAAAGGGTGGTGGAGGAGAAGGGATGTAGAGCACAGGGGAGGTAGGGGATGAGGGGGAGCTGCCTCTACTTGATGTGTGGCTTTGCTTGATTTCTTTCATATAAAAATTGATCGTTTCGCTAAATTCGCTTTCCGTCTTCTAAAATATTGAGATTTCGATGCACAAACGCAAGTAATGTCTATTTTGTAATTTTACACCTTTTTCGATAAAAATAAATATAAACTATTTTGGTGATGATCTATTTTTGACCTATTTGAATTTGTCCTCGCGTTGAAGCAGTTGAAGCTGCTGAACCGATTTCAATATTGACGAGAAATACAAATGGCGCAGGGTAGAAATGCGATCCAACATTGGAGTCGGCTCAAACTCAGACCCAAATACTTGGTCGACTGGCAACCTGCCAATATTGCAATCAAGAATCATTTCAAGACCAGCTCGTGTTAGTCCTATGACTTTATAGGCGATTTATTAATTTATTTTTTTAAAAAAATAAATTTGATTGTGTAATTCGGATGAAACAATTTTGAAATATAGCGAGTGATTTAAGTTTGATTGTCTAATTGATATTTGAATGACAATAGATGACAATATAAATAAAGCCAAATTTTATATGTGTGCTCATTTGGATATTTCTTGATGGATCAGAACATTTTATGGTATATTCAGCATTTGATCTTACCTTACAGTTACGTAGAGGGAGGAAGATAAATTTTAGGTGACGGAATCCGATTAAAGATTCGGATTTAAATTGATTTATTTGAATTATTTAAAATTTAAATATTTTTGTAAATATTTGACTTTATTTGTAATTATAAAATTTTGTTTTATAATTATAATAAATTCGAACAGATTTTTTGTAAAAAGTTAAATCTAAAGTCGGTTACAATTAAAAATGAAATAAAGACTGAGAGTAGAGAATGACATTTTTTTCTCTGTTTCTTTCGTTTTCGCTCTGTTCGTGAAGCATAAATTTTTAATTTGAAATTTTTTCTCCTCCTCAACTTTTTCCTATCAAAGAATGATAAAGACTCGTGGTGGATTAGGTGGGAATTGCAGAAAAAAATTTTAGTATTTCATTTCAGGCCCTAAGGTATGTAAATTCATTTAATTCAATTCTAAACTCATTTTTTTTATGAATCTTGCATCAAAAGGTAAAATTAAAGTCCATAATTGGTATTAGAGTCACATTCTGATGGTTGGTTCGCGAAAAATTGAGTTATAATTTATTTTCTGTTAAATTTCTTGAAATCTAATTTGAAAAAATCGAGTTTTTATCTCAAGTTTGGACTAAAAATTATTTTAAGTAGTCTATTGGTATCAAAGATTCTATTGGTGAAGAAAAATTCGAAATTAAATTCCAAAATTTTGATTTAGGATGAATTTTCTCGAATCAGTTGAATTTTTGAAATTTTTTTTAAAATTAAGATGTTAATAGGGCTTTAATGTAAAATTATAATTTAATATAATTTACTTTCAATTAAATTGCAATTCAAATTCACTGTTCTTACGTTAATCAAGATTTAATCTTGATTAATTAAACTAATGACTATTTGAGTTAATGAAAATAAATTTTCATTACTATTTAGTCGTACGTATATTTATAAGTTAAAATAATCAAATATTTTTCTAAAGAATTTTGAGATTATTTTAATTTATAAATATTATTATTTAGTATTTAATTTTAACTCTAGTTAATTTGACTCAAGGTTGAGTTGATATAAAGAACAAATAAATATATAATATTTTGGAAATTTATTTATGACAATAAAAGAAAGCTAAAGCAGACTTTTATTGTTTATTGTGATTATTGTGGATTTTATTGGTGAGATCTTATGATTTGTATTATTGTCCCAAAGGAGATAGTACAAAATCATAATTTAATTTCAATTTTAGTTTTCTGGTGATTTATAGGATGTTGTGGTTTGTGTTAGTCTCTCAAAAAAGCAAATACAATATGACAATAATAACCCCTATTTGAATCAATGAAATAATGGATTATTTATTATTGAAATATATTTGTTGTATATTTAAATTGTTCATTGTAAAATTTACAGTATAAAATCTAATAGTCAACCCTTTAAAATCGAAATCTTGAATAAATCAAATTACTCGACTTGGAGAAGTGAACTAGAGGCTCATTTAGCATTTCAAGGTTTTGACATTGGTCTTGGCATTTCTAAATCGCCTATTTGGTCTAGCCAGTTAGGAAAATCTCAGTTTGAAAAATGACATAAAGCAGATAAATTAGCAAAACTGATAATAAGAAGAATAGTTTTTAAAATAATTTGTGTCAATTTGCTAGATGTTTATTTTGCCAAAGAATTGCTTCAGAGTATTCATGATATGTTTGTTGGGTCCTTTAAAGCCAAGAAATTGTCTTTACCTTGTAAACTCCATAACACAAAATTAACTGAGTATGAGAATATTCGAGAGCATATCTTGACAATATTTTTAATTACACATGAGCTGAAATGTCTGATTTGTTTTAAATCAAATTATATTGATGTTTCTCTTGGTGCATAGATTGTGGATTCGAGATCATCGGTCTCTATATTAACTATTATGCAGGAATTCCTAGATCTAAGAAAACTAAATGATGAGGAGAAGTATGTCTTTGTGGAAAACAATGAGCGAGCTGAGGTTGTCGATGTTGAGATATATACTTTGGTTCTTCATAATGGCTATACTGTTTTACTATAAAATACAGATTTTGCACCAGCTATTAGGCACAATTTATTGTCGATCCTCAGACTTACAAAAGTTAATTATTGTTTTATTTTTAGTAAAGATTATGTATCTCTGACGTATGATAGTGTTATTATTACTGTTGGTATTGTATCTGATGGTCTGTATAAATTACATATAAAATTGGAAATTAACACTATAGTACAATGTTATAATATTAATTCCAGACATATATTTTCTTGTGATCCGAATGTACAGTTAGATAAAAATTATTATCATTTATGACATTGTCATTTAGGTCATATTTGTAAAGACAGATTGAAGAAACTCTGCCGTGACGAAATTCTATAGAATATAAATATTGATGATTTTGGTGTTTGCATGGATTGTATTAAAAATAAAATGATAAGAGTATCATTTTCAAAGGTATTAAAGTATGATAATTTATTAGATTTAATCCATATAGATATTTGTGGTTTAAATGGAGTAGCCATAAGGAATGGCTAGAGGTATTTTATCACATTCATTGATAACTATTCATGATATGGATATGCGTATCTGCTACATAGAAAGTCAGATATCTTTGAAATATTTAAAGTGTATAAAGCTAAAGTTGAAAATCAATAGGGTAGAAAGATTAAAGCCATTAGCTTAGATAGAGGAGGTGAATGTACTTCAAATGTTTTCCAAAACTTTTTATAGGAGCATGAAATTATTACAAATACAACTATTATAGGAAATGTAAAGTAAAATGGAGTAGCAGAAAGGAAGAATAGAACTTTGATGGATATAGTACATTATATGTTGGTTTTCAGTAAATTACCAGACTCCTTATAGGGTGAAGCACTAAAAATGGCTATATATATTTTAAATAGAGTATCATCCAAATCTATTCTTAAAACTTCCTTTGAGTTATGACTTGGTGAATCATTTTAGAATTTGGGGTTGTGATTCGAAAGGTAGAATTACTAAATCCAGTATGCCAAAAACTAGGGGTGTGCATTCGGTTAAAATCGAACCGAACCGGCCGAACCGAATTTTCCGAAATTTTCGAAAACCAAAACCGAACCGAACCGAACAGTAATAGAACCGAACCGAACCGAACCGAAATATTTCGATTCTGTTCGGTTATAACCGAATTGCAAAACCGAAATTGACAGGGTTTGAATCTGATCATTTGCATAAGGGATTAAGGGGGAAAAAAAATTTAGTACAAGATATACATTATACTTCAAGTGAATCTAAGTCTTCAAGTTGCAGCAGCAGCACAACAGGAGGCTAGGAGCAAGCTGAGCTGCAAAATACTTCAACAGCAAGAGCATTTGGCTTTGGTTGACTTGTCCGGGTCTGTAAACTTTGTGTAATACTCCCATGCAGCTGATCGTGCTGCCATTCTTTTCCTCGACATTGGAGGCTTTGTACTGCTCGTAGATACATTGCCCTCATTTGCAACTTCGATAGACATAGGCGTAGAACTTTCCTGCGAGGCAGAAATTGGCATTGGACTTGGAATAACTGGATTTGTGCTTGAAAGCTGCTGACTGTCATCCTCGTTCAACATCTGTCAATAGAAAAATACAGAATTACATATTAAATTGTATGAAATCAAAAAACCCTAATTTAATTTCACAAAATTCAACCCTAACCTTGCAATTTGATCCCGATGATGCCGTTGAAGAACCCTAATTTCACAAAACCCTAATTTAATTTCACAAAAAATCAACCCTAAATTTCATAATTTCCGAAATACTCTCAACTTGCAACTTAATCTGTTGTAGAAAAATGAGAGATTGAAGCTCAGAGTACGACCAGAGAGATATTGAGGCGTCGGGACTGAGAGTCAGAGCCTCAGAGGAGAGGAGGAGGGGGGTGGTCCAGGGGTGGATCGTGGACGAAAGGATTAACAATAAAATCGTATGAAATCAAAAAACCCTAATTAAATTTCACAAAAAATCAACCCTAAATACCCTCACCTTGCAGCTTAATCCGTCGTAGAAAAATGAGAAATTGAAACTCAGAGCATCGACCAGAGAGAGGCGTCGCCGCGTCGGGACTCAGAGCCTCAGTCCTCAGAGGAGGAGGGGGGTCCGGGGGTGGACGAAAGCTGGAGGGATGAAGGCGCAGAACCGCAGGTCTGCAGCGGCGAGAGCGAGAGAGGCGAGAGCGGCGAGAGTGAGAGCGAGAGCGCCGAGAGGGTTAGGGTTAAGGTTAGCAGCTGCAGAATAGCAGGCGTCGGCAAAGTGGCGAACCGCTCTGAAAACAGAGATTATATAGGCGGTCTGTTTGAGCCGATTAGACCAAAACCAAAATCAAAACCACAGTATATAGGTATATATATAATTCGGTTCGGTTCGGTTTTTATAGTTTTCGAAAATCAGAAACCGAAACCGAACCGAAATTTAAAATTTTTTTTTTTCAAAATCGAAACCGAACCGAGAACCGAATAACCCGAACCGAATTGGTTATTCGGTTTCGGTCGGTCAGTTCGGTTCGGTTAAAACCGAATAGTGCACACCCTTGCCAAAAACTACAGCTCGGAGTTCGAGTTATAAATTCATTGGTTTTTCGGAAAGATCTAAAGGTTACATATTATATAATCATGTTCAGAATTTCATATTTGAAAGTAGAGATGTCAAATTTATTGAGTAGAGCACATCTGTCACAGAAAACAAGAGGAAAAGAATTAAGGTTAAGGATAAGTCAAATAAAACTAAACAAGATGAAGCACTAATAGCTGTGCCAAGCCAGTCAGATGAAAGAGGCAGAAGAATTCGTAAATCAGCTATATTAGATGATTATGATATATACTTAGAGAAAACTGGAGATATGTATATTTAGAGTTTAGACAATTTAGATGAGACATCTATGTCATTGATCACAGAAAATAATGATCAACTAAATTTTTTGGAAGTCATAAGCAGTGAGAATGTAAAATTCTAGTTAAATATAATGATTGAAGAAATCGACTCAATAAAAAAAAATGAGGTTTGGTCTTTAACGTAAACTCCTACAAACTATAAATCAATTGATTATAAATGGGTCTATAAGACTAAATTGAAAGTCAATTGTGAATTTGACAATCATAAAGTAAGGTTAGTTGCTAAATGTTATACTCAGAGAGAAGAAATTAATTATGATGAGATATTTTCTCCAATCTCTACAAAAGATTCATTAAAAATCTTCATGACATTGATTGCACACTATGACTATAAACTTATTCAGATGGATGTTAAAATAATATTTCTAAATGGAATTATTAAAGAAAAATTTTATATAATATAATCAGAAGGGTTTATCACGAAAAGTGATGAAACAAAAATCTATAGACTATATAAATCTATTTATGATTTAAAAGAAACGTCTCAACAGTGGTATTTTAAATTTCATGAGATAATCACAAAATTTGACTTTCGAGAGAATGTAATTAATAATTATATATACCTAAAGGCCAGTGGGGGTAAAGTTAAAATATTGATGTTATATGTTGATGATATCTTATTGGCTGATAATGAATTGAATTCCCTCAGAGAGACTGAAAAGATATTGTCTACAGTATTTAAAATGAAGAATATTAGCAATGCATTATATATCGTAGGCATTAAAATATATAGAAACAGAAAGCATCAATTGCTTGGGCTTTCTCAAAAAATATATATTACTAAAATTCTTCAAAAATATGTTATGAATAATTGTAAAGTTGGAGAATCACCTATAGTCAAAGGTGATTAGCTTAATTTTCAGTAATATCCTTATAATGAAATTGAAAGACGAGAGATGCAGAAAATTTTCTATACTTCAGCTATTGGCAGTTTAATGTATTTGATGATCTATACGCATCCAAATATTGCTTTTGTAATGGGATTTCTTGGTAGATATCAGAATAATGCAAGAATGATTTATTGAAGAACAGTTAAAAAGGTTTTTCATTATTTAAAGAAAATCCAAAATTATGTGTGCTTATTTGATGATCATAAGTCATTAAATATTCTTAGATATACGAACTTTGATTGGAAATGATATGAGGACAATTTGAAGTCAATATCTGGATATGTATTTACTTTAGTAGAGGGAGTTATTTTGTAGTGTAGTATGAAACATATTACTACTGCTTTATCAACTATAGAGGCAGAACACATAACTTATTGTGATGTTAGTAAATATACTATGTGGTTAAAATATTATTCCTCTAACCTTTAAGTGGTTGATCATATTAACAGGCTAATACAGATAGTTTGTAATAATGATGCAAGTATATCTCTTACTAAGAATGCTAGATGTCATTCCAAAGTAAAACATATTGAGCTGCAATCTCATTATGTTCGTGAAAAAATTTAGAAAATGGATATCATTATTTCACGGATCTCCTCTATAGAAATTTGGCTGACCCAATGACTAAGGGTCTCACGGTGAAAATATTGAAAGAGCATGTCAATCGTATAAGGATAATTTGTAAAGATAATATCATGTTTTGATTGTTACATGCATTTTATTTGTTTACAATATGTTTATTAATAAAATATTAATTTTTTCCATTTGAAGTGATTTTATTGATGAGTTTTATTTTTAATCTTTTAATTTGGAAGATGAAATCCTTGAAAATATCGTGGATCATTAGATAGGTTAGTGATGACCACCTACATAAGGAACTAATGATCATGTGTAGATGATTTTTGAAATACTTGAGGTGAAAGTATGACTGAGCATTATATTCATTTTATACCTCTCGCTTAATGAAGTGCATTAGCACTTGTGGGATGTTTTTAGTAAAATTTGTATATTTAAGTGTTGTGTTTTTGAAAGAAACACGAAACGAGTAGACCGTCAGTAAAAAAGATATGAGAATTCTCACTGCTATTATGTTTTATTATATGTCTCATTCCATGAACACATTATCTATAATTATATTTGATGTTATTCAGCTCAACTAATGTAGTACTTTATTTGTTTTGACATGAAAATGGTTGGTATATCATTAGTATACATCTATTCATGGTTGGGTATGTATGGGGACTACTGAGGAAGAGTGGTATGGTGCATTATATGTGAATTGCACAATTGGGATCCCATATGAAAACTGATTTCTCAAAAAGTTATTTTGGCATACATCTACCTACATATGTATAAATAAACAGATATATAAGTCAAGTGGGGGATTATTAGTCCTGTAACTTTATAGACTGTTTATTAATTTATTTTTTAAGAAAATAAGTTTGATTGTGTAATTCAGGTCAGATAATTTAAAAATGTAGCGAGTGGTTTAAGTTTGACTGTCTGATTGGTATTTGGATGATAATGGATGATATCATAAACAGAACCAAATTTTATATGTATGCTCATTTGGGTGTTCTGTGATAGGTCAGAATGTTTTATAATATACCCAGCATCTGGTCTCATCTTAAAATTGCTTGGTTAGAGGAGGATAAATTTTACGAGACTGAATCCGATTAAAAATCTGAATTTAAATTGATCTATTTGAATTATTTGAAATTTAGACCTTTTTATAAATATTTGGTCTTATTTGTAATTACAAAACTTTTATTTTGTAATTATAATAAATTTGGAGGACCTTTTTATAAAAAGTCAAATCTAAAATCAATAAAACAGAGACAGAGAATAAAGAAGAAATTTTCGATTTGAAAATTTTCCTTCTCAACTCTTTCCCATCAAGAAATGTTAAAAACTTAAGGTGAATCAGGTAAAAATTATAAAAAAAAAAGTTTCGTATTTTATTTCAGCCTTTAAGATATATAAATTTATTTAATTTAATTTTAATTTTTTTTTTTTTTAGGAATCTTACATTAAAAGATAAAATTATAACTCACATTTGGTCATAACCATTATTACATGGGATTCATTTCATATACGAAGAGAGGCCTCCGGATACAGTCGTTTTGGGCATGCCTTTCCCATTTTATTCATTTATTTTATTTAGTTATTTATTTAGTTCAAATAAAATCTAGACGGTGGAGCCTTGGAGTTTGTCATCAACCTCCCGCAGCAGCTCGACGAGCTGGGCACGACCCATGGGCTTGACGAAAAAGTCATCAGCGCCGGCGTCGAGGAACTCCCGCTTCGCGCTCGCACTGTCGTTGCCAGTGATCGCCGCCACCTTCGCCTTCATGCCCATCCCGCGCAGCTTCCTCGTTGCCTATGAAACATGCACCACGTCAGATTGCCAGGCAAAATATTGCTTGATTATTCTAAGTGCATGGCTCGGCATGCATGCATAGAACGATTATTAAATATTATTCTACCTCAGGGCCAGTCATGACAGGCATCTCCATGTCCATAAGGACGAGATCGAAAGTTTCGCCTGCCGCAAAGAGTTCGACCGCCTCCTTGCCATTCTCGGCCTCCTGGGTCTCAACCTCAGTGATGGCTTTCAGAAGCATTATCATAATGCGGCGTTGCAGCGTGTTGTCGTCCACGACGAGGACACGGAGTTTGTTCTTGAGTACGAGCTGGCCGCTCTTCTTCGCCATCCCGGAGGATGAGGAAACCGCGCTGAGTGCCATTGCTGCTCATGAGAATCAAGCATTGCTGGTGAGCTCTGAAATTATGTACCTTGATAGTAGTAGTATTTTGTAGCAGCAGCAATCATAACAGGCATAAAATAGACTATTAATATTATGTTTGCCATTAAGAAGTCTCTTTACAAAATTTATTTAGATATTAATGCTAATGAATTCCATTTTTGCATGCTTGAATGGAGAAATTTATCTGTCTCAAAAGAAGAATGAAGAAATCTAACGCATGGAGATCAAATTACAAAGGACCCCAATTAAAATACAAGAGATGTCTGAGTCATAATTCTCACTAGGAAACCCTTAATAGTACCATCAAAGCAGTCAAAAAATGACTAGTTGAGGCAAATATCTAAGTGTCAATTGAGCGGATAAACAATTCCCTTACACTCAATGATATTGATTACTAGGTGTTTAGACAGCTGAGCTCTGTCAGACGTCTAAATAACTATTTTTAACTATACTGACACCATAGCTTAAATTACGTTTAAGTAATTAAGCTCTGTCAGACGCCTAAATGATGTCTACATGTCAAATCATGTATGATTCAAACAATATTGTGCAAAAGAAAACTAAGCGAAGTATCTTCACCTTCTAAACTCTCTGAGGAATTGATGGCTCGATACTGCACGATTTAGGGTTACACAAACGCTCGTTAAATAGACAGCGATGGCACCTGCACATTTTGTCTTCTGTAAAAATATTAGATATGCTGAAGGATTTGTGGATAACATTTCTTTGACAGTAAATCTCGGAAGTATTAAATAGCACCAAGATTTTTTTTTAAAAAAATAATTTGTTGAAAAATTGTGGGAAGGGTTCAAAGCAAGTACTAATTGTAGTATGCTCCATTCTATTTCTTGTTCTTAGGGATAAACTCGAGAATTGACATGTCTTGTCTCGGATTTTTTTTTTTTTTTTTTTTTTTTGAGAAATGGGAGTGACTAGAACATCAATCCATGGAATTGGAAGGGCTGCTTTAGAAATGTTCCTTCATGGGCAGACGACCCAATCTTCCGTTTGGGACCAGTAAAATTTGGGCGCAAAATACCGACAAGGTTATCGGGCCCCTGAAACAAAATCTGGCTGACAATTTTACATGCCAACCCAATAGTTTTCACCATATTATTTTGTGGTACAAGACCGCGGATGATTGAATCTTGGAATCCGAAGATTCATGGAATCTCCACCTTAGGAGTTAGAATTTAAGAATGTTATATCGGGTGAGAATAGAAAGAATTATTTGCATATTCCTCCGTAAAATTTTATAAAATTTTTGAGTTGAATTGCCAGCTTGTATTACTAATTCACTACTGTCCTCATCTCTCTCAAACGTCAATATTAGAAGTCCTGAATATAGAAGGGAGGAATACTCAAATTACAGCACTGCTCGTTGCGGAATGTACATGAAATACTAAGCGAAGAAAATGGCCAAAATTTAGTGGACGACTAAATTTTGGCCACTTAGTAATCTCCCTTCTCTACTTTCTCTCAGTTTCAGCATCCGTTGCTAATCAATAACCATGGATGACGACAATGATGACTTGCAGTTGTTCCATCAATTCCGTCCTCTGGTCTTCTAGAGTACTAGTTCAGCAGGTATGTGGTCTCGTACCTTTGTTCACAGCCAATCTGAACTTATCACAGCGAAGTTTTCTCAGCTTATGATTCATCTCATCTGTGATATACATGCCATTGGAAATCCAGAACATAAATAGCAGGAAAAAGGGAGAGATTTATACAATGTGCAACTTATATGCAGCAGTGACACATCACAAATTACCAACGAGTGCAGAGTGAAAATTTTATTTTCACATTTCAGGGTAGTAGATGAAAAGGAAGATTGCTTAGTTTCCTTTCTTCTAAGTTGTAAATGCATTTAAAAAATATGGTACAGGGCACTACTCCATGAGAAGGAAGAGTGCGTCAAGGAAAGCCTGACGAGCAACCAGTTCTTCCTCATTGCCTTCATATGCAGTTTTGCTTACCGTGTTCCCTGGCTACCTCTTCCAGATGCCCACCTCCCTCTCTTGGCTCTGCTGAGTCTTCCCCAGCTCCATCCTTCCACAGCAGCTGAGCTCAGGTCTCTACAGCCTTGGCATTTGCACCATTGGCCTAGACTCATCCACCATCTCCTCATATGTCGGCAGCCCCTGGTTTGCCACTGCTAATGTTGCCATTGGCTTTGCAATCATAATGCATATCATCAAGCCAATTGCTTACTGGTTCAACAACTACAAGGCTAAGACGTTCTCTATCTTCTCGACGGCCTCTTCACATCAACAGGCCAGACATAGAACATTTCCAGCATCAAAGACACTTAGAATTCCACCTTGATGTCGAAGCATATGAAAGGCACATCAACAGGCCAGACATACAACATTTCCAGCATCAAAGACTCTCAGTTCCACCTTGATGTCAAAGCATATGAAAGGAACGACCCTCTTTATCTGAGTACCTTCACGGCATCGGCTTTGCATCACTGACTGCTACTGTCACCCATGTGCTCCTCTTTCATGGAAAGTAAGTAAAGTTTTCAGCTCACTTAGGTTCAAAGTCTGATTTCTTTGTTGCCTGAAAATTCTAGAATGTGTCCATCCTCCAGTAGGAAACAATGCTGCATTAACAACGGCATAGTGGAAATGTAGTTTTTGTTAGTAACATGGAACAAAACTAGTGACTCCTTGATCAACAGTGATACGATAAAAAGGCTCAAGAACCTAGTAGTTTAGTCTTTGCTTAAAGTGTACCTTTGTTGAATAACAAGATGCTGTAGCAATATGTAATGGTAAGACTAGAATCAATCTAGACCCAACAAACACCACTATGAACTTGGATAACATGTCTGACCCTATGAGACTTCAGATATGGAACTTATTCCAAAGCTAGGATGTTTAAAAATACCTTGCAAGCTCTCTGTGATATGGAACATGAACCTCTTTGGTGAATAATCACTGCAAAAAGAATGTTTTGTTGCTAACATATACCTGAATCCTAGAAAAATAAAGATTAAGACTTCTTTAAAAAAAAGATAAATCTGAGTCAGTTTCTTACTTCATTCATGAAACTGTTCATGAAACAGAAGACCAGATGAATGCTTTTAATTATCAAGCTACAACTGCTCTGTGAGGCTTGTAGTGATTTCAGCTATAACTTGCACTACCCATTCCAATCTGATCCTATTGGTTTGTAGTTTGTTCTCCGTATGTTTGTAAAACACAAAGCCATGGCAGATGATGAGCAAGTAAGTATTTCAAAAGAAGAAAATGGATGTGCACACGAGGCTAATGAGCAGGTACAAGCAGGTACCATAGTGGTGGTTCATATGCATCCTAATTGCAAACATTGCACCGACCATCTTTGCCTGTGAGTACTACATCCACCACCTTCAGCTGCTCTGGTGGGGTGTCCTGCTAGCATGTGCACTTGCAATCTTCTTCACCCACCCATTTGGAATCATCACTGCAACCACAAATCAGGCATTCGTCTTGCTATGACTTGGTGATAATCTAGTACTGTGAGCTCAGTTGCATTTTTTAGATATGGTGTTTCAAAGTCTCTGACAAGCTCAGTGAAGTTATTTTGATGACACAGACACCAGGGTTAAATATCATCACCAAGTATATCATGGGATATTTGTACCCTCGGCACCCAGTTGCTAACATGTACTTCAAGGTTTATGGCTACATCAGTATGGCACAGGCCTTGACTTTCCTGCAAGATTTTAAAATTGGACACTACATGAAGATCTCACTGAGGGCAATGTTCATGGCTCAGGTTTGTTTACCCTTTCACTCTTTTTGTGATCTGGTAGCTATGAGCAAGCTCCACTCATCCCTCCCCCTGGAGTTAATTGCAGTAATTTTCTTATAGGCAAGACCAACATAAAGGATTTACTTGGTGTAAATGTATAAGAATTGATAAGAGAAGGATGGGTATGTATAACTTGATAGGGTAAAATAATACAGTGGAAACTTCCCTCAGGAAAAAAATGTATTACAATGCAAATTTAGAATAAAACATATTGTAGACATTAAGGTACAGAGAGTATGCTTCAAAAAAAAAAAAGAAAGGAATACGTCAGCTCACTTACTGCGGTGTCTTCCCTGCCTGGCAATTGGTCATGTACTCTATTCTAATGAAAATGAAAAAATGATACTGACAATGTATGTTAGTTCCACAGAGAATATCAATCAACATGCGAGTAGTAACTCTTTTGATGCAAAAAAAAACAAGACAAAATATAAATCATAATTAGTGCTGCCTGCTTCAGAACCATAAGCTTCTTACCCTCTATACTATGGGCAAATTCAGAAAAACTAAATCTGCAATAAGACAAAGTATACTATCTCTGTTTTACTTTCTAAAAAAGTATTTATTTCTGTTGTTGTGCAATATTGATAGTAAAATGTTCCTGACAAGAATAGCAGGTAGTAGGGACCCTTGTAGCAGCATTTGCAAACCTTGGTACTGGATGGTGGCTAATGAACACCATTCCTAATATCTGCAACACCGAGCTTCTTCCTCCAGACAGCCCCTGGACTTGCCCAAGCGACCAAGTATTGGCACTGGTGGCAGTGCCATAACTATGTGCTTTCAGGAACATTGGATGCCAGACTGGCTTTCATGGGGGTGGTATTGTATCTAAGCTTGGGCAGGGACAGCATTAATTTGACCGTGGATGGATGCCCACTGGCTTCTTGCCCCACTGGAGATGGGATAGCAGTAGATGGTTGTCCAGTTGTTTCCTGATGCTGGCTGGTTTGTATTTGTTGTAAAGCATTGCATTTGTGTAGAGTGCAGTTCCCCCCTCAAAAGGAAATACAGAAACAGGATGATGAAACTGATATGTTAGTAAATTCATATTCATGAACAAAGCTGACAGAATTTATGATGCCATTCTTCCAGTTTCTGCACTTGAGGTGTTAAAATTGTCCTGGGTAGCGTAGAAGTTAAAATATAGATATCATGAAGCATGAAACAAAATGAAAAACTATAGGCAGGGATCTTATGAAAGATGATAACAATGCCCTATACCACTATTTTTGCTGCCCCAGTTAAACAGAACTCCGCTGTGCAGACAGAAGTGAAAGCAGCACACTAATGTTGTCTAACACCAGCACTGCCTAAAAAACCAGTATTGACTAACTGGCACAGCATGCTGGTATGTGTTTTACCAGGTTGAGTGGCATAACTGACTTCCACAAATTAAAGTATTAAACTGATGATCAAAGAAAGAAAACTATTGCATATGACTCAAATGGTAACAGTTACATGATACAAAAATAATGATTTGAAGTTCTTTTCAATGGAAGATTTTCCAATCAAATAACCAGATCAATGTACTAGCCCACTTATAGTACAGAAATTTTCTTACTTTAGTATGCACACAACAAACTCTACAAATTGCTAAATCAAAAACAAGATCTCTTAACACTTTAGCTAGCACTAGAATAAGAGGAATTATTGACAAGAAAGAATACAACCTGCAGACTGAACACCACAACTAGCAGAGAAGTGCATAAGCTAGCTCTTCATGTGTAAGAAGCTCAATTATGTTTGCTCTGATACACCACATAAATGCTTTAGATTGCTCTGCGTATCTGATTTGTTTCAAATGCAAAGGATAGAAAATCAAGCAGAAGGGCAATCCAAGCATGAAAAGCAAGATAACCTCCAACAACCATCATCTATTCTTCCTTCCCGGTGAAAGGCAACAGTTTATGATGTTTCCTGGCTGTCATTTTCACAAGGTAAAATAGGCACATATCGAAGTCTTCATATGCAAGCTTGAAGTAATCACATTGGCACATTGATACCTTCAACTGCAATGACTGGATCCTCCAAAATAATGAACATTTGTGACCTTACTATGCCTGGGTTTCTTCAACCGATTGTGAAATCATCAATATTGAACATATGTCTTCAGAAATATGAAGATTGTTCATGAAGCACATCCAAACGAGCCAGTACTCGAGCTGCCAAAGCTCGAACAGGACCAGTTCCTCTTTGCGCTATGTCAACCAAAGGCATCTGTGCTGAAGCACCATACTTTCTTTTGCACTCCTCTACCCTGAAAATCTTTTCTAGGACATCCAGAGTCTTTAGTTGCAACTCAGCAGAATTTGAGTTCAATAGTTTTATCATAGGAAGGATGGCATTGGACTCAGAAAGAACCTTACTGCCGCTTTGCAGTCCCCCTCCCTCTATAAGTGTTGACAGTGCATTTAAAGCAGCCTCACAAACTCTGGAATCTCTTTCAACAAGCACTCTTACTAGTGGTCCCATGGCATCTGCTTCCAAAAGACAATATGATGACTCCAATGAACACACACCCATGTGCACTCGGCAGCCTATTTCAGGTGGTGGTGAACAACATAAGAAGATAGCATGCCTCTCTATTGGTTGACTCAAGGCAAATGAACTCTCTGAAAATTGAGCAAGTGTGGTGGATGCATGTAGCTTAGTCAAAGCAGTACCAGATCCCAACAGCTGGACCAGTAAAGGTATAGCACCAAGTTCAGCTGCCCTCCTCTGGCATGCAGGGGCCGTGGGTACAGTAAAACGGCATAAGGCCCCAACAGCATTCTCTATCAGCTGATTATTGGATGACACGTTATGCCTCACATCTTTCAGGAATTTGACAATGACAGACACTGCCTCAGCATTAGCAAACCACTGATTGATTTGGCTGTAGCCTGAAGGAAGGTTGGAGACAATGCTCATCGCTGAAGCTACCTCTTCCTCATTGCTCGAAGTCTGAACTATTGACAGCAGAATCTCTAAGAATTTCTGGCTCATGAATTCTCCTGATGTATCATCATCTCCATCTTCAGTCAAGCAGGACAAAAGCTTGACGGCATTTGCCCTTACTACAAGATCATTGTGCTCACAATACGGAATCAACACTTGCACTGCAGAACACTGTAAAGCAAGGACAGAAATCAGGAAAGAAAAGCAACTAGCAACTGTAGTTTTAAAGACATAAAGGGCTGTAAAACAGATGCTTAACATCTGAAGGACCATAAAAAATATTAGTATTAGTAGCAGTAGTAGCAACAATAGTTATTGTAGTAGAAGTAGGGACAGCAGTAGCAATAGTATGAGTATTTAAAATAGTAGTAGTAGTAGTAGCAGCAGTTGTAGCAGGAGCAGTTGTTGCAGCAGCAGCAGCAGTAGTAGTAGAAGCAATAGTTATAGTAGTAGTTGTTGTAGCAGCTGTAATAGTAGTATTAGTAGCTATTGTAGTAGTAGTAATAGAAATAATAGTAGCAGGAGTTGTGGTAGTAATAGTAATAGTACTAGTAGTACTAGTTATGCTAGTAGTAGAAGAATTAGTAGTAGTAGTAGTAGTAGTAGCTATAATTGCAAAAGTGGTAGCAGTAGCGGTAGTCATAATAGTAGTGAAAGTAGCATTAGACATGGTGGCTATAGTAGCAGCAGCAATAGTAGTAGTACTAGTGGTAGTGGTAGTTGTACTGGTAGTAGCAGTAGTGGTAGTAGTAGTAGCAGTCATAGTCATAATGGCATTAGTAGTGGTAGGGGTAGTAATAGTAGCAGTCCTAGCAGAAGTAGGAGTAGTAGTAGTCATAGTAGTAGTAGTTGTGGTAGGAGTAGTACTAGCAAAAGCAGTAGTAATAGTAGTTGCAATAGTAGGAATAGTAGTAGTACTAGTAGTTGTAGTAGTAGTACAAGTAGTAGTAGTAGTAAAAAAGAATGAAAACCAGGATTACATATAGAGAAACTCTAAATATGGGGATTGGAGAAGATGTCTAAATTTAGAAAGAATTTATTCAAACATATGAAGTTAAAGAAATTGTTGGATAAATTATTCATGCACTGTAATGAAAGAAAAAAAATCTAAAGAATTTGTTGCCAATTAAGTTGAAATTTTATTTTATTTATTAAAGGAAAATATTCAGCACAAAAGTCAATAGTTCTCAGTTAAAATGCTTTGACTTTGAAGTCAAATGGCAATTTAGAAGACACAGAAAAATTCCTACACATGAGGATCAGAGGAATCAATTGAGGCAAAAGAAGTTCATGCATATTCATGATTACCTGCCTTAATTTAGCTCTCATGATTTTTCCCATTGGAAGCTCAGATAAAGCACAAAATGTATGAAGAAGACTACGTTGAATATTTGGGCCTGTCAGGTTAATCAAGGAGAAAAGCCAAAAGATGTCATCATCAGACTCCAGCAATACAAAGTTTTCATTGGCTTCCATTGTTTTCACTGATACGGCTATATTCCTTATAGTAGCTGCCACCTGCTCTCGTAGACTTGATGATGAAGAAATATGGTGGAGTAAAAGGTCAAGAAATGGGCGTACTGCACCTTCCCTAATCATCTGCAGAGCATTCTGAGGTAAACTTGAAAGATTCTGAAGTGCTTTAACAGATTTCGCTTTAACATCTGCATCAGCATGTGATATCAACTTAAGGAGAGGCTGCAAGGATCCATCCTTAAATAGAGTGGCTTTGCTGTGATCGGTCAACTCCAGCTCAGCTAAAGTAGTCACCATAATCTTCTTAGTATCATCTGAGCCTGAAGATTGAATTGCTTTTGTTATTGGTAAAGAACAAGAATGCTGTTTCTTAATCAACTTCATTTTGTCAAATTGGTAGTCTGATGGTATAGATGTTAGCGATACACAATTGAAGAGAAAATCAAGTTTATACATAAGGAAATGTAGCAGATACTAAGCATCCTTCTATGTGACAACTGATGAATTATTATTATATTATTACTCTAAGAAAAAGCTAGATAGAGATAAGAGCAACATTTTTCATCTTTATTTAACCTAAGAAGTTGAACAAAAATGAGGTTCAGTGACAGGGTTTGTAAAAATGGGTCAACTGACTCAAGTTAAGCTATTTATGCAGATTTTAGGCAAAAAGAAAGATGCCATGGCATGGGATATTGAAGAAAATTCTCAACAACAAATTTGCAACCAAAAGAACAGAAAGCAATAAAATGACTACATGAGTTCATCATTGCACCGAAGTTTGATCCAGCTTAAAAATTAAGGATAAGGGAGATAGGATAGCACACCTATATCAATACGTTGCAATAGTGGTCTAAAATAGTTTGCTTTTGCCATCTGCATAACATTCTCATCAAGAAATGAAAGATTCTCCAAAAGCTCTCTTGCATCATTGGCAGCTTGGTTGCTATCACTGTTCAAAATTGTCACCAGTAGGAGAATGCATCCCTGAACACTCCCAATACTGTCACGAATAGTATCATTTCTTGAGAGTTCTAGAAGCAGCGCCACTGCTAATTTACGTTCTTCACTACGTTTGGCAAGAGAGCGTACTATATATTCAATGGCATTATCCACTTCAGCAATCTTTTCCTGCACCAAACTGCCTAGCATTTGTTTTCTTCGTTGGACTAAGCTAGCTACCAAACTGGACGATACCATAAAGCAAACTGTACGAAGGGAATTCAATGACATACCTTATTATCATCGCTATCCTTTGCCAACATGCAAAGTATGGACAAAGCATGATTCCTAATCTCCTGGTTTCTTCCACCAAGAAACCCGACTAGAATAGGAAAGTAATTCTCAAGGACCACACACTCCCGATTTGACTCCCGTTCTTCACAGAGCTCTTGCAGTTGCACCAAACCGCCAATTATCTCTTGTCCATCACCTTCTCCAAGCTTGGTCTTAATTGAAGATATAACAATAATCATATTCCTCTCCTTCCACTCCTCTATGGCCTTCCTGAGACTATTGTTGGGCCGGAGAACTCCAGCATCCAGCGGTAATGTTGTCATAGGGCAGCTGCTATTCCCCTCTGCGAACCACTTTTGTATCGCGTTCCTCTCAAACGTCTGCCCCGACGAAGTCTCGACCGGGTCCTGCATGACATCCTTAGTAATGGGGCAGTAGAAGGATTCCAAGGGCTCCAAAGGCTGGCATCCAAGAGAGTTCCTCTTGCTGTAGTACTTCCCTTCTTTCTCCTTGAATGATAACGCAGCATCCGCCCTTCCGAGCAGCGAGCTGATCTGCTCCATTTGGATGGCCTCCGCAAGATCCTTTCTCAGTTTCACGTCCTCGATTTCCTTCCTGAACTCTTTCAGCTCCTTCTTCAGCGCTGGCCGGTCCTTTGGAATCCCAATAGCCTCCGCGATGAGAGCCAGCAAATCATTCGCGTACGCCCGATCGCAGTTCCGCTCTTGAATCCCGGATTCGATCTTCTCCAAAATCTCCTCCTCCGCCACTGCAGCCCGGAACTCCGCCTGCTCCATCTTCTCGCAAAGCGCCCTGACCTCATCGTCGACGCCCGTCGCGAGATCCAGCGACGAGAGCGGGAGGAGACTCAGCGCGCGGCTGATCTCCCTGGTGGCTGACTCGAGCCGCTTGACGATGCGGCGACAGTTGAGTAGAAGGTATACGCGGTTCCTCTCGCTGCACTCGGCAGTGATGGCGCGGGCGGCCTTGAGCTCGCGGCTGAGGGCGTCGGCGGCGGCGGCGAACGCGGCGGAGTTGGGCGGCGGCTTCCGAAGGATCTCCTGGAGGACGGGGAGGGCGCGCTCGAGGTAGTTGGTGAGTTCGGCGAAGGACTGGCGCTCGACGAGGACGTCGCGGGCGGCGCGGATGGTCTCGAAGACGTCCTCGACGACGCGGGAGATGATCTCCGACGCCGGGACCAGCGAGGCATTCAGGATCGTTCCGGTCGCCATTGGTGGACGGATCTCTCTAGCAGCTGGAGTCCATGGAAGAGGTCCGCGGCAGAGGAGTCCAAGTCTTGGGACTGCTCGAGTGGGAGAGGAAAGAGGGGCAAGGCGGTAGATGTTTTGGGAAATTTAGTGGTTTTTTCTGCGGGTGTGAGCCTTTATTCGCTGATATTTTATTGGGATACGAGTACGGCCGAGCAAAATGGGGCCTGGGAATCATGCGCTGTTGGTTTGGAGAAAGTGCCCGGCAACTCGGTTTTGGCCTTCTCGGTCTTGTTCAACGCGACCACGCCGACCAGTCGCCGTTTACATGTCAAAAAGGCTTCAAGTCGTTCCGATTTCGAACTTTATCTAAAATTTAATTTTAATTTGAATAAATATCTTATTTAATTTTATGTATTATTTTTATTTTACAACTTTAATGTAGTCTAATAATTAAATTGACATGAATTCAAACTTGTTTTACTGTAATTTAATTTTTTTATATTTTACGTAATTTTTTACCTCAGAAAAAAATTGTATTCAATAATTTTAAATACACAAATATTTCTTTATATTTTTATATTTTAAAATATTTTAAATTAAAAGTAAAAAATTTTAAAAAAAATTTAATATGATTAAAATAGAAACGAAATTAATTTCGATAAAAACAATGCAATTTCGTTATTTTTGAAATCAAAACTTAAAATTTTGGTTTAAATATGTGCTCAAGTTTGTGATTACGAGCTTAATTTTTTTTTAAAAAAATGTGATTGCGTGGTAACCCCCAGATTCGTCCGCGTTTGAAATTTGAAGCATGATAAATAAGATAAGTAAAAAGATTGACAGTTGAGAAGAACCTGACTCAATTTGGCTCTGGAAAGGTCTGGCTTTCAATTTAAGTTTCTGAAATTTGGGCCATATTTCAGGCTTTCAGCTTCAAAATCTCGAATTGCTCCCGCCTCCAACTCGAAATTCAAGCATGTCAGCAAACGATGATGGTTCGTAAATAGACAAAAAAAAAAAAATTTGCCAATAAATTATAAAATAATAAATGTCAATAAATAGACAAAAAGTTTTTTTTTGGCAAGAAATTATAAAATGATAAATGTCAATACGGTGGGCTACTAAATTGAAATCAAGAAACCTTTGTAATAATTAAGACAAGGGATAATTACGGGTGACCCCGTAATTGACCTTAATTACGGTTAACTTCTCGTAATTTCGGTAATTACCCCCACTTCTCAAATTCGCCCATATTTACCCACGGCCCCTGATTGTTATTTAATCAAAATTTTACCAAAAATTTCTGATTTTACCCCGTTATTTTTATACATAAACCCCTAAAAACTTATTTTTTTTATAGTTAACCCCGGATTTCGAAATTTTATAAATAACACCCCGAAAGAACTCATATTTACAAAAACGTCCTCCAAATTCGAATTTTTGCAAATAAACCCCCGGAAATTATTTCGATATACAGAAAAGTCCCCGAAATTCAGATTTTTGCAAATAACACCCCGTCGTGCGGGCGGGAGCGGAGGAGGAGGCCGGCCGGCCGGCGGCGGGAGCGGAGGCGGCAGCCGGCGGCGGGAGCGGAGGCGGAGGCCAGGCGGGCGGAGCGGAGGCGGAACGTCCTCGGCACTGTCCAGGCGCCCAGCCCGCGCCCGCGTGCGCGGCGCGCCGTCCTCGGGCCGTGGTCGTCCGCTTCCCCGCAGTTCGGCCGCCGCGCCCCGGCCGTCCACCTCCGCTCCCGCCCGCGTCCGCCTCCGCTCCTGCCTGCCCGGCCTCCGCCTCCGCTCCCGCCGCCGGCCGCCGCCTCCGCTCCCGCGGCCGGTCGGCCGGCCTCCTCCTCCGCTCCCGCCCGCGCGACGGGGTGTTATTTGCAAAAATCCGAATTTCGGGGACTTCTCTGTAAATCGGAAATAATTTCCGGGGGTTGATTTGCAAAAATTCGAATTTGGAGGACGTTTTTGTAAATCTGAGTTCTTTCGGGGTGTTATTTGCAAAATTCCGAAATTCGGGGGCTATATATAAAAAATAAATTTTTAGGGGGTGTATGTGTAAAAATAACCACGGGTAAAATCGGAATTTTATGACAAAATTTTGATTAAATAATAATCAGGTGTTGTGGGTAAATATCGGCGAATTTGAGGGTGAGAGTAATTACGGAAATTACGGGAAATTAACCGTAATTAAGGCAAATTATAAGGGGTCACCCGTAATTATCCTAAAAAATAAAATTTTTTTTAAAACTAATTTTTACAAATACACCCCTCGCCGGAGGCCCGACGGCGCGCCTGACGGCCCGCCGGCACGCGGCCGCGGACGGCCTCCGCACGCGGGAGCGGAGACGGACGCCGAGGCCGTTCCGCCCCCGCGTGCCGGGGAAGGAGGCCGAGGCCGGCGCGCCGGCACGCGGGAGCGGACGGCCAAGGCCTAGGCCGTCCGTCCCCGGCACGCGGGCGCGCCGGCCTCGGCCTCCGTCCCCGGCACGCGGGGGCGGAACGGCCTCGGCCTCGGCCTCCGCGTGCGGGCGCGCCGGCCTTGGCCTCCGTCCCCGGGACGCGGGGGCGGAACGGCCTCGGCCGTGGCCGTCCGCGCCCGCGTTTCGGCGCGCCGGCGCCCCGGCCTCCGCCTCCGCTCCAGCCGCGGGCCTCAGCCTCCGCTCCCGCCCGCCCGGCCTCCGCCTCCGCTCCCGCCGCCGGCCGCCGCCTCCGCTCCCGCGGTTGTCGGCCGGCCTCCTCCTCCGCTCCCGCCCGTGCGACGGGGTGTTATTTGCAAAAATCCGAATTTCGGTGACATTTCTGTATATCGGAATAATTTCCGGGGGTTTAGTTGCAAAAATTCGAATTTGGAGGATGTTTTTGTAAATCTGAGTTCTTTCGGGGTGTTATTAGTAAAATTCCGAAATCCGGTGGTTAACTATAAAAAAAAAAAGTTTTTAGGGGTGAATGTATAAAAATAAAAATCGGAATTTTTTGGTAAAATTTTGATTAAATAACAAGATAAATATGGGCTTTGAGGGGAGAGGTAATTACGGAAATTACGGGAGGTTAATCGTAATTAAGGTTAATTACGGGGTCACCCGTAATTATCCCTTAAGACAAATATTAAGGGTGTATTTGTGAATACTCAGAAATCTGGGTCTGTTAATAATAATCAGAGGGTGCATGTCGCAAAAAGCCTCCCACTTTCTTGCCAAGCGGATCCTTACCCGAATCCAACCCGCTTGCATCTTTAATCCAAACCACGCGTCACGGAAAGCTTGTGAATCAAGGGGAGCAATGTCTCGTCTCCGTCCAGCCCCAGCCGCTACTCCGGCGAGGGCCGTTCCTCCCTGGAATCCCCGTCTCTCTCCCATCGTTTCCTCCCTCGCCACAATCCCTAACCCTGACGCCATGCCTCGCCCCGTGCTTTCGCTCCCTGGCCGTCTCTCTGCCCCCTCGGTCGCCGTCTCGTGCACTGGTCGCGACATCAGGGCCTCGCCGGATTCCGGAATAACGCTCCGAGAACTTTGCGAGGGGCGCGTCCCCGAGCACATACTTCAGAGGTGCCCTTCTTTCCCTACATTTGTCTAGGGCCTCGAGGGGCATTGAGTTTGTGCTTACTGGTTTGAGTTCGATTTCTTGTTTGCAGGGCGGAGGAGATTGGCTATGTAGTTCCTACTGATGTTCAGAGGCAGTCTTTGCCAGTTTTGCTGTCGGGGCAGGATTCTGTCCTTCATGCTCAGGTCCTACTCTTTTCTTGGGAGTCTAGTTTTCCTGTTTTTGATTTTTTGGATAGATTTTGAAATGGGGATTTTTGGCACACAGTGATTTTGATTGCTGCAAGGAAGTGTTAGGGCCTTCGAATGCGTTTATGGATGCAATCTTCAGTTTTCCTGGTTCTTTTGGAATCTTGCATCTTTGGAACTTGCCCGGAAATAGGGATTCTTTCTTTAGTTCTTTTTATTGGTGTAATATTGCATCTTCTTTTTTCTGTCTTTTTTTTTTTCCGTGAATAGGATTTTTACCTTTTCATTGCTTCCAAGAATTCATATGGAAATCTTCATTTATATCAAACACATTCGTTAGTGTATCTCTTTGACGAATTTTATAATGTGAGGTTTTTGCTAATCATCAAAGTTTATTTTTTGGTATCTTTTTCAAAATTAAACAGAGCAGTAAATATGGATCCTTAAATTCAAGACTTCTCTTCCTTTGCAGTTTGAGTTGTTTTGATCTATATAGAAACAGTTGGATATTAGGTTTTTTCAGTAAATTCTATCGAGATATATATTCTCAATTTCATGATGAACATGGCCTTGGTTATATTGCCATGTTTTTGTTTTTCTTATAACTACTAGATGAAAATGTTAATATCAAATTTATTTTGGATTCTAGACAGGCTCAGGCAAAACATTGGCATACTTGTTGTTGGTATTTTCAGCCATCAATCTGCAACGATCTGCTGTACAAGCAGTCATAGTTGTACCGACTAGGGAACTTGGCATGCAAGTAAGTTTATCTGTAGGACTGTTAATGCAATAAAAGGACTGTTCTTTCTTGCTTTAGTTTTTTTAATGTTTTGACATTGGTAAAAGGTCACAAAAGTTGCTAGAATGCTTGCTGCTAAGCCAATGGGTCTTGAAGCGATGCAGAAGTCCTGCACTATAATGGCATTGTTAGATGGTGGGATGTTGAAAAGGCATAAGAGTTGGTTAAAGGTTAGTATATCTGACTAACTGTAGGATTTATGTATGAATTGCACAATAAAATCTACAGCATTAGGATTCATACTTAAATCTTAACAATAAGTTATTTTTTAGAAGCAACCTTAACAATAAAATGTTACCTTTTTCCTATTTCTGAGGCACTTACTGATAACGTGTTCTTCTGAGCATCTCTGGTGTTTAACTATTGCTTTAAATACAATTCTTTTTATCAGACGTTAAAAAATACCATATTTTTTTACAGGAGTATGGAAAAGTTAGAAATTTGGAAGTAGTGATAATGTGCTTAATCTCGAGTTTCTCATTGAGATAACCTCTTCCTTTTCATTTCTATCTTGTGTTTCTACCACCAACTACACCCCTTCTCCACTACTTGCTCTATTTTTTTTGAGTGGGACCAATCTTTTGTGGTTTTCAGCCCCTTAAAATATACACAAATTTGATAGAGCAATATGCTACCTATGACATTTTCACCAACAACCACTCTTGTTCCATAAGTCTTGCGATTTTATTGCTGTCTAGCTTTGAATAACACAGTACTGTTCTGGTACTAATATACCATTGTAGTTGCGTAAGCACTGTTTGAAGGGTATCTGGCCTATCAATTATCTTTAAGAATGGATTTCATTTTGCAATTAATATTGCCTCTTTCTTTTTCAGTCATGGGTGTTTTTTTCTTCACTCATTCATGGATGTCACATCCTATTCTTTGGTCATCATGAAAGTTAAAAAAACGATGTGTCTATCCAAGTACTGATTTACCTGCCTCATAGTTGTTATGGACTGAAACATTTTGACATCCAGTATCTGTTCTAGGAGTATATCTTTTCCCCATTTTCTACTAGATGTGAGGGTTTTATTTTTTCACATTTTTTATGAACTTATGTTGTCAAATTTCCATTAATCATTTCATTATTATTTCACATTTTATAGAGCTATGGAATTATTAATTATGTTTATAATTCTTTTAGGCTGAGCCTCCTCAAGTGGTGGTTGCAACTATTCAAAGTTTGAGTCATATGATTGATAGGCAAGTTTTTAAGCTTGATGCTGTGCGGGTTCTTGTCATTGATGAGGTATATATAGTAATGACCTTAATCTCTTGCATCCTGGAAATTCCGCTTGATATCTTGCCCCTTGTAGATGTTGTGTGGTCTCTAAATTTATTTTTGCATATATTTTATGTAGGCTTATTAATAGGGCTGGCAACAGGCCCAGCCCGCATGGGCTTGGGCAGGTCCAAAGTCGGCCTGCATGGGCTTGAGGCAAGCTGAAGCCCGTTAAAGTCCTCTATCTTTTACATTAAACCTATTTAGGATTTGACCCGTTAAATTTATACTAGACCTGTTTAGACTGTTAAAGCCTGCCAATATTTACATTCATTGCTTCTAATGACATGCTAAAGTGGTGCATAAAAATAAATTAACATACCCCATTAGTAATGCGGTGCTTAATCGGGCTTCCAACGGGCCTCCGATAAATTTTTTAAAATAAATTTAAAATCCAATGGGTTATCCATTAAGACCCGTTGGGTATTTTGGATGGGCTTTAAACAGACTTTTAATGGGTTCGGCTCATGAGTCCAACGGACTCTTAGACCCGTTGACAACCCTACTTATTAATGTCTAGGATGGCACTGCCTCAACCTGAGAACCTGCCCCAAAATAGGTGGCTAGGCTTAGAATTTAGCTGGCTGCAGGTTTATCCTTCATGCAAAAATTAATAGGCTAGGTCCCAATTGGCTAGTCAGTCTCAGGCTGATTTGAGGGACTGAATAAAGAATATACTATATCAGAAAATACTAAATAGCTAGCCATATCTGGTTCTACTGTTACCCAGTTTGTTTACAGCCTAGATTCTGTGAGTGGCATATCAATCACATGGACAAAATTCCAGAGGATTTTTGTCAGGGAGAAAGTAATGTACAATATTTTGTTATATTGTAGTTATTTACACTTGGACAATATGATGGGCTACCTTTCACTGCTGTGCTCCAACTTATGCAAAATTCTTGGGTTATCTTGTAATTTTGATGATTGATTACTTTCTATTTCTTCACCATATTGATGATGTACTGGATTTTGCTTTGATAGGTTGATTTTATGTTCAATTCATCAAAACAAGTGTACCCACTTCGAAAACTCTTGACATCATACTCATCGATTGATAGCCGTCAAACGGTATTTGCTAGTGCATCTATTCCCCAGCACAATCGGTTCCTGTATGACTGTGTACAACAGAAATGGACCAAGGTTTTGTTATTTTATGAGTGTAACCTAAATGCAATTACATCGAGATTATGTAATTGGTCTTTATTATTTGACTGCTGTTCTCATTTGATGCAGAGGAATGTGGTTCATATCCATGTGAATGCAATTGAGCCAATGCCTTCACATCTATGTCACAACTTTGTGGTGAGACATTTCACAATTTGTACATGTGGCTTTTCCTTGTTTATTTTTGCCTTGTTTTTCATAATCCATGCAACCGTCTTCGGTTCAAAGCCTTAAAAGTTGTGTACTTCTGTGAGTCCAAGAATAGACAAGAGAAATGATGTGATTGATAATTCTGTACTTTGTCACAGATCTGTAGCAAGAAAGAAAGGTTATGGACTTTACTGTCTTTGCTTCAAAGAGATGCACCCAAATCAGGCATAATATTTGTTGGCGAACAGGTTAGGCATACTTTTCCGACTTCTAATTTTTATTAGCGGAAATCACCATGTTCCGCCAATACATTTGTCATCAAACTACTAATCTGCTAATCAAATCCAACTGTCGCACAT
Organism: Trichopus zeylanicus subsp. travancoricus; assembly: GCA_005019695.1. Taxonomy (NCBI): domain Eukaryota; kingdom Viridiplantae; phylum Streptophyta; class Magnoliopsida; order Dioscoreales; family Dioscoreaceae; genus Trichopus; species Trichopus zeylanicus. The sequence goes on from RXID01021554.1 coordinate 143,438, forward strand.
ACATAAATACACACATCCCATCCCGTAGTGTTGGAGCAAGCTATCTTCTTGGCCTTACCTAATGGAATCCAAATGCATGGCATGTTGGATGCATATGTTGGATGCATATCTATTATCTTTAAACCTGCAGCAATTTTGAACTGATCACTGTTACAGTCAGATTCCAGATTCTTCTTACTCTAATATCAGTAATTCTACCTTTACCAGTCCGAGAAATCCAAGAAGGCTGGAAAGCCTCCTTCAACATCTCTTGTCATTGATTTCCTGAAGAGCACCTACAGTGGATGTCTAGAAGTGGTTCTCTTGGAGGAAGAGATGAACTTCAACACTCGTGCGACTTCACTTTCGGTGAGTACGAATAGATTCAGATCCAACATAAACTGGCATATCTATGTAATGTAAGAAAAAAAATGTGTGACCATGATGCTATTATGCAGGATATTAGGGAAGGAGGTTTTCTGCTGGTTGCCACAGATATAGCAAGCAGAGGTTTTGACCTGCCTCAAACAACACACATCTACAATTTTGATCTTCCGAGAACTGCTGTAGACTATCTTCATCGTGCCGGAAGAACAGGCCGGATGCCATTCTCCAGAGAAAAATGCAGTGTGACAAGCCTTATCACATCTGATGAGCGATTTGTGCTGCAAAGATATGAAAATGAACTGATGTTCCAATGCGAAGAATTACAGGAGTTGGTTGTACACTGAAACATCACTAATATCCCACAAATCCTACAACCAGGAAACAGAATGGAACTTTTTTTTTTCTATAATTTTATCCTGTTAGGTTTTCAAGGTTTTTCCATTTTGGAGGTTTGTAATGAGATTTTGAAAAAACCCCTCGATTTTCAATATTTGCAAATAGCATCAATATTCTCTTTTTATTTGTGAAAGAAAAAGTCGAGCTGCTTTTGGCAATTGATGGCCTAAAGTGTTGAAGAAAGCAAGGTCAATATTTTTGTTCGCAGGGACAAAATGATCAACATCCGAAACGGCAGGAGAAGGTTTTGTAAAAATATTATCATGAAAATAAAACAAAGGTAATGTAAATATTGGCGTCTCTTGTAAATATAAAAGGTTATGGGAATACTTTGCAAACTCAATAAAACTCAAATTGAGGGGCTCTCTTAAAAGGATAGAGAGTTGAACGTGATGCGAAAAAAGCCGGATTTGGAGAGCAGTCACTGCTCGCGATGATCCTTCCGAAGTCGCCTTGCTCGTGCGGCCATCGTCTCGGGCGCGGCCTCTCGACGGTGGTGGACTTGGCCCACCTCTCCTCCCCCATCGTGGATCCCGCCCACCTTGCCTCCATCCGCTCCAACTCCGACCTCCTCGCCTCCTACTCCGTGACGCCGCCGCTCCAGCCCTGGCCGGCCCGCCTCTCCCCGCGACGCCTCGCCCGCATCATCCGCATCGTCCCGGACCCCCTCCTCGCCCTCCACGCCTTCCACCACGCCTCTCACTTCCAACCTGGCTTCTCCCACTCCTACCTCTCCTACCACGCCATCATCCTCCGCCTCGCCGGTGCTCGCCTTTTCTCCCACCTTCCACCCATCCTCGCATCCCTCCGTCGCTCCTCCATCCGCTGCGGCGAGGATGCCTTCATTGCCCTCATCAGGGCCTTCTCCCTGGCCTCCCGCCCCGCCGCCGCCCTCCGCGTCTTCCTCTCAATCCCCTCCTTCCGCCTCCACGCCTCCGTCCGCTCCTTCAATGCCCTTCTCAACACAATGGTACAGAACCGCCGGTTTGATCTCGTTCCGGTTCTATTCAAGAACTGCCGCTCCAAGTTCGACATCGTTCCCAATGTGTGCACTTGCAATATCCTGGTCAAGGCCCTGTGCAAGATGGACAATCTCGGGGGTGCACTCAAGGTGCTTGACGAAATGCCCACATGGGGCATGGTCCCGAATGTTGTTACCTACACAACTATCCTCGCCTGCTACTGCGCCCGCGGCGACCTCTCAGGCGCCAAGGCTCTCTTTGACGAGATATTGAATCGCGGTTGGGCGCCGGACGTGACTACTTACACTGTGCTCATTGAGGGATACTGCCGGTTGGGCAGGCTGGCCGATGCTGCAGGGATCATGGATGAGATGGAGGCCGCCGGTGTTGAACCCAACGATGTCACCTACTCCTTAATGATTGAAGAATGCTGTAAAGCAAGGAAATCTGGGGAAGCGTTGAACTTGATTCAGGATATGCTGGATGGTAGGTACATTCCGAGCTCATCGCTCTGCTGTAAGGTGATTGATGCATTGTGTGAGGATGGAAAGGTGGAGGATGCCTATCAGATTTGGAAGAAGCTCTTGAAGAAGAATGTGACACCTGATAACTCTATATCCAGTACCCTGATATATTGGCTCTGTAAGATGGGAAAGGTCTGGGAGGCAAGGAAGCTGTTCGATGAGTTCGAAAGGGGATTCATTCCAAGTATGTTGACATATAATACACTGATTTCGGGGATGTGTGAGAATGGGGAGTTGCAGGAAGCAGGGAGGTTGTGGGATGACATGTTGGAGAGGAAATGCAATCCTAATGTTTTCACATATAATGTGCTGATTAAGGGATTCTGCAAGGTAGGGAAGGCAAAAGAAGGACTTAGGGTCTTGGAGGAGATGTTGAAGGAGAAATGTATGCCAAATAAGTCTACATACCAAGCGTTGCTCGATGGCCTTTTTGACTATGGAGATGATGAGGAGATTGAAAAGGTTCTTCGCACTGCACTTTCAAGTAGTGGTGAATTCCTTGTTGGAGATGGTTGGAATGTGTTTGTAACAAAGGTGATTGGAAAAAATGAGGGTTGGAGAGATAGTCTACGATCAGTGTTAGATGCATAGTCCGCTATGGAAAATGTGGATACTTTTTATGCAGGGTATTGCAACCAAACCAAGAATTGTGCTTGTGTAAGCAATCTGCTCTGCTGCGGTGGTCAATTAGACATACATCTTAAACTCTGGTAGATATATACTGGTGCTGTTTTTGAGCAAGAAGCACAAGAATGACTGCTTTTGTTTCTCTCAATAAGAAGGCAGTTTTTCAAGGACCTACGAAAAGGATGTTCATGCAGAGAGGCCTAAAGAATTATTTAATGATGTTTTAGTGCTCGGATTACTTTTATGAATTTCTTAACTGAAGGAGAACAGGATAACTGTTTTTCTTACTTGCAATAAGAAGGCAGCTCCTCAAGGATGTCATATATGGATTTTGTGTCATGAGTTATATGCAAGAAAAGTCCATAATGTATTTAACAGCTGAATAGTCAACCAAAATTTGACTAGTAGGTTGCTTCTGGATTGGAGACTTCTGCTTTGTTTGATCAAAGTTGCACTTGAAGAATGTTATATATCTCTTGCATTTGTTGTAGCACTCGGATGTACAATACTTCTAATAAGATATTGTTACAAATTTATGCAGTAGAGTGTCCATGCAATAATTTTATTTTCATAACGAAATGATGGATTTAAAGCTTTCTCGCCGTTGATTTATGACTTTCGGTACTGCAGCTTACTCACGAGTTCTGCACTCGTTTTGGCGTATACATTGGTTGTTTAATTAAGAATGTCAACTGTACTTCTATGCAGTGCAGGTGCTATGTTTTGTTGCTTCTTGAAAAGTTGATCATGAAGTTCATGTTGTCACATGAATTTGTGCATTTATAATGACTTTATTTATGTGATTAACACTAGAGTAAACAATAATGCAATGACATTGCGACCACATAAATTGTTTTTTTACACGGTATACATTGTTATCAGCAAGGTTATATAGCTTGTTTTTTTGTGCTCGACATACGCAAAGAACAACAACACTAAAGCTCACCATTCAACAGTCTTGATTCTTAAAAACCAAGTGAAATGCATTCCAATGCTTGTAATGCACACACAATAATGGAACTCACACGCCCAAGACGCCCAGCTGGTTCCCAATCCTCCTCTCCGCTGACGCCCGTGCACCCGTCAGCTCATCGTATATTCTCCTGAACTCCTCCATCACCTCCCTAACCGTCCCAACTCTCTTCTTCCTCACCAGCATCCTCACAAGCGCCGCCAGCTGCTTCACAACCGCGCCACCCTCCACCGCTTCCTCCACAAACTCGCCCTTCGCTCCATCATCAAGAGAAGCGTCAGCGAGCACCGGGCCAAGCAGGCGCATCAGCCGGCGAACATCACGGTTGACAGCGTGGACGGATTGGTGACAGTGCGCAACGTCCAGAAGGGCGACAGCGTAGCCGGTGGCGGCCTTGTCATGAGACTTGGAGGGAGTGAGAGGTTTTGGCGCTGGAGGGGAAGCGGAAGAGGAGGAGGAGAGGAGGTGAGGTTTAGGAAGGGGGAAGGAGGAGGGAGGGGGTTTGGACTTGGAGAGCTTGTGGGAGAGGGCAGAGTGGAGAGTGGCGTTGGTGGTGGGTTTGTGGGGTTTGAGGAGGACGGGGTCTTTGGGAGGGAGGTGGTAGGGGAGGAAGGCGGCGGCGGCGGCGGCGGCGGTGTGGAGGGCGGCAGGGACGGCGTCCATTGTGTTGTGGAAGGGAACAGATGAGGTGAGGAGTATTGGCCACGAGAAAGTGTCTTGGAATCACGACAGAAGAATATTACTTTCCAGGGAATTATCTGTTGATTTGCTTGCACGATATTAACCAGAGAATTCTACAGTGGATTTCGATAGTCATATAATTCTAAATTTACTCAATTTATCTACTATATTTTGAAATGCTATTATATCATATTGTATGGGTGTAGTTTTAAAAATAATGAAAGCACATATACCCAAATTTCTTTTGAGAAAATAAAGAATTATAGGGAAAATTATAGCCTTTTCTATTCATAATTCATATATAAATCTAAATTTTACAAATTTATGTGATTTTTCACTCGTAACTAATATATGTGCATATTGAATATTGGAGATACTTAATTTGTGTGATTTATGAAAAAAATTATACGTAATAAGATATGAATTTTTTTTAGGGCTAATTGCCTACAAACCCCTTAATTTCTGGTGATTATGAAAAATCCTCCGTAATTTCACTAATTATCTACACCATCCCCTTTTCAAAATATTTACCTACACCTTCTGATTGTTATTTAATCAAAATTTTCTCCAAAAATTCTTATTTTACCCTCCGTAATTATTATAATTAAATCTCTAAAAACTTATTTTCTCACTCCCACTATTTCTCCCAAAATATTTACAAATAAGTCCTTGAAATATTTTTATTTATAAACAAGTCCAAATGTTAATATTTTTCAAAAAATATTTATAAAAGAGCTGCAATATTTTAAATATTATATAAATAAACCCTAATATTTGTATATTTACAAATAAGCCCCTTGATTTTTTTATTTATAAAAAAGTTCAAATGTTAATATTTTATATGAAAATTTATAAAAAAGAACTTAAATATTTTAAATATTTTACAAATAAACCTTACATAAGAAATTTAATTACAAATTTTATATTTGTGAATTTACAAATAAGTCCCTTGAATTTTTTTATTGATAAATAAGTCAAAATTTTATAAGTTTAAAAAAAAATTAACAAAAAAGCGTTGAAAGTATTAAAACTTAAAATTTTAAAATACAAGTTCAATATTTTCTATATTTACAAATAGCCCCTCAAATTTTTTTATTTATAAATAAGGCGAACTTTTATCAATTTTTTAATAAAATTTCACAATATTGAAATTTTAAAAATTAAAATTTTGAATTACAAATTTAGTATTTGTACATTTACAAATAGGCTCTGTAAATATTTTTATTTATAAATAAGTTTAAAATTTTATCATTTTTAAAATAAAATTTTACAAAAAAGATATTGAAGGTTTTAAAACTTAAAATTTCAAATTACAAGTTTAATATTTATACATTTATAAATAGACCCCTAAAACATAATTATTTATAAATAAGTCCAAATTTTATTATTTTTTAAATAAAATTTTACAAAGAAGACATTTAATATTTTAAAACTTAAAATTTGAAATTACAAGTTTCATATTTGTACATTTACAAATAGACCCCTTGAATATTTTTATTTATAAATAAGTCTAAATTTTAATTATTTTTAAAATTAAATTTTACAAAAAAGACATTGAAGGTTTTAAAACTTAAAATTTAAAATTACAAGTTTAATATTTGAATATTTAAAAATAGACCCTTGAATATTTTTTTAATAAATAAGTCTAAATTTTATTTATTTTAAAATTAAATTTTATGAATACATCATTGAAGGTTTGAAAACTTAAAATTTAAAATTACAAGTTTCATGTTTTTACATTTTCAAATAGATCCCTTGAATATTTTTATTTATGAATAAGTCTAATTTTTATCATATTTTAAATAAAATTTTACAAAAAAGACATTGAAGATTTTCAATTTTAAAATTTAAAATTACAAGTTTAACATTTATACATTTAAAAATAGACCCCTTGAATATTTTATTTATAAATAAGTCCAAATTTTATTTACGTTAAAACTAAATTTTACGAATAAGTCATTGAAGATTTGAAAACTTAAAATTTAAAATTACAACTTTCGTGTTGTATATTTACAAATAGACCCCTTGAATATTTTTATTTATAAATAAGTCTAAAATTTTTATTGTGTTTTAAATAAAATTTTACAAAAAAGACATTGAAGGTTTTAAAACTTAAAATTTAAAATTACAAGTTTAATATTTATATATTTAAAAATAGACCCCTTGAATATTTTTATTTATAAATAAGTCCAAATTTTATTTATTTTAAAACTAAATTTTACAAATAGACCCATCATCGGCCAGCATCCGCGCCTGCGCACTAGCGCCCGCACGCCAACCTCAGCCGTCCACGCCTGCATGCCAGCCTCAGGCGTTGGCGCCTGCGCCCACGCACCGGCGTCAGCGCGCTCGCCACCCTCGTCACCGCTCATTTATAAATAGTTGGACTTTTTTATAAATAAAAATTTTTAAGGGTTTATTTGTAAATAATTTGGGAGAAAGAATGAAAGTGAAAAAAATAAGTTTTTAAGGGTTTAATTGTAAAAAATATGAGGGTAAAATCGAAATTTTTGGAGAAAATTTTGATTAAATAACAATTAGAGGTATATGTAAATATTTTGAAAAGGGAGGTGATATAAATAATTATGTAAATTATGGGGGTTTTTTGTAATTATCCAAAATTACTGGGATTGTAGGTGAGTAGTTTTTTTAATGTGAATTTCATGTATTTTATAAGGCCACATGATTGGTACTATACAAATTATATTTAGGGATAATTACGTATAAGTTTCTGTAATTAGCCTTAATTACGTACAACCCCGTAATTTTCGGAATTACCCACACCCTCTACGTTCGAAAATATTTACCCACACCCCCTGATTATTATCTAATTAAACTTTTCCAACAAAATTTCGATTTTACCCTCGGTTATTTTTACAAATACACTCCTAAAAACTTATTTTTTATATTTTACACCCCGAAATTCATTTTTTGCAAATAACACCCCGAAATAACTTTGATTTACAGAAAGGATCTCGAAATTCGGATTTTTGCAAAAAAACCCCCAGAAATTATTTCGATTTACAGAAAAGTCCCCGAAATTCGGATTTTTGCAAATAACACCCCGGCGCGCGGGCGGGAGCGGAGGCGGAGGCGGGTGGGAGCCGGCGGCGGGAGCGGAGGCGGACGCGGGCGGGAGCGGAGGGGAAGGCTGGGGCGCCGGCGCGCCGACACCCGGGCGCGGACGGCCAAGGCCGACGCCGTTCTGCCACCGCGTGCCCGCGACGGAGGCCGAGACCTGCGCGCCGGCACGCAGGCGTGCACCGCCAAGGCCGAGGCCGTCCGAGCCCACATGCCGGCGCGCCGACCTCGGCCTCCGTCCCCGGCACGCGAGGGTGGAACGGCGTCGGCCTTGGCCGTCCACGCCCGCATGCCGACGCACCGGCGCCTCGACCTCCGTCCCGTGTGCGGAGGCCGTTCGTGCCCGCGTGCCGGCGGGCCGTCCGGCCTCGGCCTACGTCCCCGGTGCGCGGGCGAGGACGTCGGCCGGCGATGGTCCGGCGAGGGGTGTATTTGTAAAAATTAGTTTTAAAATTTCGAAAAATATAGGTTTATTAAATTTCGGAAAATTAGTTTTTTAATATATAAATATTAAATTTGTTTTTATAAATTTAAAAATCATTAATGTCTTTTTTGTAAAATTTTACTTAAAATATGATAAAAAATATAGACTTATTTATAAATAAAAATATTGAAGGGGTCTATTTGTAAATGTACAATATGAAAGTTGTAATTTTAAATTTTAAGTTTTGAAACCTTTCGATGAATTATTTATAAAATTTACTTAAAAAATAAATAAAATTTGGACTTATTTATAAAGAAAAATATTAAAGGTGGTCTATTTTTAAATGTAAAAATAATAAACTTCTAATTTTAAATTTTAAAACTTTCACCATATTTTTCGTGAAATTTAGTATTAAAAATGATTAAAATATTAATTTATTTAAAAAAAATCAAGGGATCTATTTGTAAATGTACAATATGAAACTTGTAATTTTAAATTTTATGTTTTGAAACATTCGATGATTTATTTGTAAAATTTACTTATAAAATAAATAAAATTTGGTCTTATTTATAAAGAAAAATATTAAAGGTGATCTATTTTTAAATGTAAAAATAGTAAACTTGTAATTTTAAATTTTAAATTTTAAAACTTTCACCGTATTTTCCGTGAAATTTAGTATTAAAAATGATTAAAATATTGATTTATTTAAAAAAAATCAAGGGATCTATTTGTAAATGTACAATATGAAACTTGTAATTTTAAATTTTATGTTTTGAAACGTTCGATGATTTATTTATAAAATTTACTTATAAAATAAATAAAATTTGGACTTATTTATAAAGAAAAATATTAAAGGTGGTCTATTTTTAAATGTAAAAATAGTAAACTTGTAATTTGAAATTTTAAATTTTAAAACCGTCACTGTCTTTTTTTTGTGAAATTTAATATTAAATATGATTAAAATATTGACTTATTTATTAAAAATATAATCAAATGATCTATTTTTAAATGTACAATATGAAACTTGTAATTTTAAATTTTAAGTTTCAAACAACTAAAGAAAGAGTACGGGGAGAAATCACACCAGATCCAGATCTCCCACCAAAAGGATAAACCCTATTCATGTAAAACTGGAGATGATAAAGAAAGCCACTTCCTAATAAATGACAATCATTCCTGAGATTTTATAACATATAGCCTGCCATAACAATAATAGAAGTTTACAGTTTGCTAAAACAATATAGCCTAATTAGTAATCAGATAGCAATAGCAGATAGAAAGTTCAAGACACAAAGCAATATAACAAGTTATGCTGTTGTCCAACAAAAGCAAACCTTCCATTATTGAACCAAAAAAGGAAATTTTCCATTATTCCTTATAAATCAAAATTTGAAGAACATTAATGAAACAAGTGTCTAAAATAACACTTCTCATTTCTCATTCAACAAAAGAGAGGTGGATGATAAAAGATATGATAGTTCCTCCTGAGTCGCTAATCCAAAACCTTGCCATCTAACTCACCCCAATCTATCTAGCAGAAATATGTACTTGCAAACAGAATGCACCCATAGTTATGATAACCAAGCAACATGACATCATCATCATTTTCGAGAAGACTGTTTATCCAATCAAAATTGATCCTAGAGATCTGACGAACTTCCTGTAAAAAAATACAGTGACATTTATTAATGTATTGTTTCAAAATCACATAAAATAAGAAAAAAATTGTCAAATTTTTAAAAGAAAAACTCATATGGTAAATGCATACTAAAATTTGAAGTCATTACGGCAGACCTTCCTTTTCCTCTTCCCTTGCCACGTTCTCCAATATATTGGTTTCCCACTGACTGTTGATTACTGCTAGATCCAGAAACATCAATTTGTTGTTATAGTCCAAGAGGCTCTTTACACGCTCTCTTATTGTGTCCCAGCTGACCACATCTACTGCAAGTATATATTGCTCTACTTGATATTTCCATTGGATCCTTAATCCTTTTCTTCTTAGGCCTACCAGGTTGTCTCCTTGAACGTGGAGGAAGTACTTGCAGAGCATTTGGCACAGACACCCAAAGTTGCTTGCATTTAAAATTTAAAATTTAAAATTACAAGTTTACTATTTTTATATTTAAAAATTGACTACCTTTAATATTTTTCTTTATAAATAAGACCAAATTTTATTTATTTTATAAGTAAATTTTACAAATAAATCATCGAACGTTTCAAAATATAAAATTTAAAATTACAAGTTTCATATTATACACTTACAAATAAATCCCTTGATTTTTTTTAAATAAATCAATATTTTAATCATTTTTAATACTAAATTTCACGAAAAATAAGATGAAAGTTTTAAATTTTAAAATTTCAAATTATAAGTTTACTATTTTTACATTTAAAAATAGACCACCTTTAATATTTTTTTATAAATACGTCCAAATTTTATTTATTTTATAAGTAAATTTTACAAATAAATCATCGAACGTTTCAAAACATAAAATTTAAAATTACAAGTTTCATATTATACATTTACAAATAGATCCCTTGATTTTTTTAAATAAATCAATATTTTAATCATTTTTAATACTAAATTTCACGGAAAATACGGTGAAAGTTTTAAAATTTAAAATTTAAAATTACAAGTTTACTATTTTTATATTTAAAAATTGACTACCTTTAATATTTTTCTTTATAAATAAGTCCAAATTTTATTTATTTTATAAGTAATTTTACAAATAAATCATCGAACGTTTTAAAACATAGAATTTAAAATTACAAGTTTCATATTGTACATTTACAAATAATCCTTGATTGTTATTAAATAAAATGCACTATTTTTAAATCATTTTTAATATAAATAGTCACGAAAAGACGGTGAAAGTTGTAAAATGTAAAATTTAAAATTACAAGTTTATTATTTTTACATTTAAAAATATACCACCTTTAATTTTTTTATTTATAAATAAGTCCAAATTTTATTTATTTTATAAGTAAATTTTACAAAATAAGTCATTGAAGGTTT